>NW_022261322.1:91805-106699 GCF_009602425.1 Actinia tenebrosa | reverse complement strand
GTGAATACAACAATAAGTGTAGCCAAGTATAGTAAGGCAAAGARATACTGAGCAGTTCTGATGTCAACTCCATGATTAGTGATGTAATAAAGACCAGCAAATATGTACACAAACCCAGCAGGATAACTAAAACACAAGTATAAATAAAGGGCATTAATTAATACTCCAGTTTTGAGTTCTCTGTTGATCAGGGTTTGCATCAATAGACCTCTTCGGCCTCAGACGTAATGTTTTCCCATTTCAGACCACATGTCATTCCCTAGAGTATTATTTCTTTGTTTAAGGTTTGCGCTCGGTTGCACATGAGAAGACACATGAATATGGATACAGCTCAAACAAAGAATCTTATTCTCAAGGGAATGACACATGGTCTGAAATGGGAAAACATTACCCCAAGCCAAAGAGGTCTATTTTGCGTAGTATATTCATGTTTTCCAGTGAAAGTCTGTGGAATTTGAAAATGTTTATATTATTGTAAAGTTGTGCATGCATTCTACCATTGTGTAGTTCCGAAAAATATATCATAACCCATCCAAGGAGGAAATTGGAGGGGACGGGGGTTGAAGAAAGAACAGAGTTTGTATGGAAGAAAATTGAAAGTTCCTGGGGGTAGGGGGGTCCTTCTACAAATTCTCTCCATGGTGGAGGTATGGATATTTCCTGGAATTACACTTTTGCAATTAATGAGGTGTGTCTACTACTGTATCCTTTAAGGGGCTGAGATCGATTGCACAACAATAATGATTTTTATCAGAATTATAAACCAACCAAAAWATGTTGAAAATAATATCAATATCTTTTCCTTACACAAGAGGACCTGTACCGCCTTCTAGTTTGTAGTAATCATATGTTCCATTAATAACACCTTCTACCTCCGACATGTACGCTTCCCAGTCAATCTCTGTGTCTATATGATACAAAATATAAATCTCTTGAATACTGTTAACTGAGTGCACTYGTYTYCCACCTCTAAGGTSTYGGGTTCRATCACTGGATTCTGAATYACWTGYGAGTACAGYTRAGTCTCTATCTTGAYTCAAGGGGTTTGTMCAAATTATCTRGTTTTCTCCCTCCACAAARCCCAACTAMTKAACTACAATTCCATCTGTGAGTTAATCATGCCATGACTTAATTATATCACCCTAAGAACCAGGCTATTCTTTTCAATATGCCCCTCCCCCACCCCCACCCCTCTCACTTTACTACACCCCTACCCACCCCTACTAAGTATGCAAAACACACCTATTTTTAATGATTTTTTTATCTTAATAATCAACAACCCTGCCCCACAAGTTCTGTACGATTACTCAAAATCTAATGACTTATTTTAGAGGGGGTATCCCATATCAAAATGAACAATGATTGAATTGCTTCCAAAACTTACACTTAATTTTCCAGATTACAGCAATATTTACTATTATCTCAGCACAAAATAGGAGCGCAGCGATAACCCATCCATTTTTAGGCTCAAAGAATGAAGATTTCAGCCAGTTAAAAAGTATTTTCAAGTCAAACTTCGTCTTCTCTTTCACTCTCCTCTTCGCAGGAGCCATCTTGGACCTTCTCCGGGAGTCGTAACAAACTCGTTAATTAGTACACTCGGTTTTGATTGGCTTGATTTTGATTCGTAGTATTATTGAAAGGTCGCGAATGGGACMGATATGAGACCGAAGCTGTGCCGATTGGATATAGTGAGCCCGCGTAGCCCGCGTGTGACTCGTTCTGGAATCAAATCAACAAACAAGATGGCGATCGGAAGAGTAGTCATAATAGTCGCCTTACTTTACCTCAATTTAACTCTCCTCTGCGATGCCCAAGCCATGATCAGAGCTCGACAGTGCACTTTCTTTGGTAAGTCCTTCCTTTGATCGCTGATAACATAAAGATCGTATTCGTTTTGGTGAATATATTATGATGCTAAAACTCGCCCATTCTTGAGTATCAAATCTAAAAGCTTGTCTCATAATTAAGGCAGGCAAAATTTTAATTACAAGTTTTTATCCAAAACTTAAAGCGCATTGAAGCCAGGCTCTGCATTTGCAGTCTTTGTCTACTTCTTATTGTTTTTTAGCTCGCTAACGTTAATGAAAATCAGCTCGACTTGAGCCTTTAAGCTGGCTTGGGGTGAAACTTGAAACCCTCCTAAACAACAGGGTTAGATTCCTCTCTCATCACGAGATGACGCAAACATCTTAGACTTTGACCATTCATTTTTTTCTACATGAAAACCAAGGACAATAACAACGGCGCGYTCAGTTATCTTAGTTTTAAGTAGTTTGGAATATCTTAGAGGCGTTCTCACAGCTGTTTAGAAAAGTGAATGAACACAGAGAGTTCAATGTCAACATAAATGGACAAAGTGCAAGCGATACGATCAATATTTCRGATGTCTCGTTGACAGATAGTTTATCTAATTAATAAACCTTAACTTACGATTGGAAGAAGTTTAATTTCTAGGAAATATAATCAGGAAATACAAGTGTAATATCCTTTGCCAAGTAAACAGTACACCTTCATTCATTTATAAATTTCCCAAATTCTGTGAATTCGTCAAAGTTTTGTGTTTTTTTTCTCGTTTAAAATTTCGTGAATTTTACTTCTATTTATTATTTATACAGTTCATTAGATACTTACTTAGGGATTAAAAGTTGGAAGTATTAAACGATGTGAAAATTAAGTTGTTTTGTCTGCCATTTTGAACCAAGCTACTTAGAGGAATACAGACTTGTTAAAAATTCAGATAAAAAATAAATAAATTCGTGCAAATATAGTGGTAAAATATATTTTGCATTTATGCATTTTCCATTAAGCCAATGAGGAGAAACCAAAATCTGCAGTATCATATTGTATCAAATTAAGTTGATCCTCGCAGTATATGAAGCAACTTATGCAGCTGCAAATTGAAAGATTCAGAAAAAATTCTGAGTCTTGAATGGGATTTGAACCTGTGCCCTGGTTTGACTTCATTTTGATTCCTTCATTTCAATCTATGTTATGATTGGTTAACTTTCTCCAGGTGGCATAAAGATTTTCCATTTGAGAAGATTTCACTCCCTCAAGTATGATTTCTGTATAATTTATGAATAACAAAGCCATATCTGTCTCCCCAAAATGTTTTCTAGGCTGGCATTATCTATCTTTCTTTGTCATCTACACTCTCAGGGCTCGAAATAGCGGCCTGCCAATGGCCAAATAACAGGCCAAATTTCAGGTTTGGCAGGCAAAAATGACGATGCACTGCCAAATGAATAATRAAATGGCATGCAAAATTTACTGGAGTTACCTCCTTTTAGCATACTCCTTTACTATGGCAGGCTACAATTTTTTTCTATTTCAAGACCTGACTCTAACCGTTTTCACTCGTAGGTCAAGGAAGAACTCCAAAAGAGGCATACAGTTTATCTAATTGCACATGGTTCAAGGAGCAATCATGCTGTCGACATACTGAAGTGACGTCAGTTTTCCAAGCCATGATGCCATTGGAAACAAACAACAAAAAATGTTACGATCTCATGAACTACCTCATGTGCTACTTCTGCAGCCCAGACCAGGAACTGTGGTACAAGTCAAATCAGGTACATGTTTGCGGTACGTTTTGCAAACAAATCTACAAAAACTGTAAAAGTGCCAGCTATAAAGGCGAAACAATCGGCAAGAAGTATCCTAATGGCAAAAAGTTCTGCGAAGCACAATTATTTGTCGTCAAAGAAAGTAACAAAGAATGCTTYGACCATAGTTTAATTAGTGCTTCTTCTCACAGCTCGTCTGAATTCTGCCTGCTCTTCATTCTTATTACCTTTTCAATAGTTAGATTTTCACTACTGTGACMATGTTATTAAGAGATCTATTGTAAAACTGGAAAAATTGAACAACAGCATATATATGTATGCTTGTACATAATATATCATGTATATCTGTCAATRGAATAGTTATGTATAGTAACCATATATGATATATATTATATATCATTTAGTAGCTCGACAAAAAGAAATTAAATTAATTTTTCTTAGATTTAGAGTRCAACRTGTAAAAGTATGAGCAATGACATCTTGCTGCCAAATATCATGAGCCTTTATTTGGTAAAACCAGCCTTAAAATTGAAATGTGTTGGTTTAACATAATCACTAACGAAATCATTTATGCATAAAAGTATTGAATACTTTATCAGCGGTCATACTTTTCACGACGTGCTGTAATAATATCAGTGGTAAGTAAGTTTCWAAATGAGTGTTATTTTATGATTTTTTATTTTGAAGACGTGTACAAACATTTCCATGCCCAATGTATAATGGGTGAAGGAGTGTAGCAATAAGAGTATTTTGGTTTCATGAGTAGGAAGATTTTGTTATTTCCTTAGTGTTAATAGTGTTATTAGAATACCATTTTTATTATACTTAGGGATGTGTCTTGCATACAGTCTTTCTCAATAGCAAGCTTGGAATCATACAATTTCCCATTCCCACGAAGTACGTAAACCAAGGCATTTGCATATAGGCACATGTCCTTGAAATACTTTGGTCCCAAATCTGCCAATATTGACATCGGCCAAAACTTGTAGTGAAAACTTTRTTGAAAATGTCCGCAAAACACTCGCTACCTAACATCATTTTAAACAAAACCTTAAAAACATTTATATCGTTTTTAAGGTGGCCAATGGTACAGTGGTAYAATGGCCAGTGTGAAGATATCCATATTTATCATAACGATACTTTATTTTTGAAAATCGTCTAGTGAATGATAATCACTATACAAAATACAAACAACCCTTTCAAGGAAAGAAGTGCTTCTGCAAATCCGTAGTACAATGTAAAAACAAATTGAATYGGGACAAATCATACTATGAATATAGGCTCATATTATACAATAAATAGGTTCATTATATTTGAATAAACTATATTTGAATCTTGTATTTGAATCTAGTGGGTGATTGTCTGAACTCCCTATATTATGATTGAAACCCATAAATGACAACCCAGAGTGATCCTCTTGCTGTAATGCTCCTGGGGAATTCTTCAGCTGACAAGCACTGGAGGAAGAGAGCCTCTGTAACTCAGGGTATGAACCCTCCAGTCTTTTGCTTTGGTTTGGTTCATAGATTCTATTAGCTGCCCTGCCCAGTGAAAATCTTGGATCCACCTCAGGAATAAAACCATCCCTCACAAGGAAACAAAAAAATGATATCACACATTTTGACATTCTTTAGCTAGCTGCTAGGGAAGGTATGTTTTTATTGGTGTTGTGGGGGGGGGAGGGTTGGGCTAGAGATTTGTAGTAAACTTTTTTAAATGATTGTAGCCCTTTTCTCTTTCATTCAGTAAAACTTCATGAGCCTTCTATTAAATCAACAAGGAAAAGCTTTAGTCAAAATAAAAAGGTTTTACCCTCCAAAAAACTTATGATCCTCTTCCGTCTGAATGCCCAGCCCTTGCCCTCCCCCCACTCATAGGTGGTTATGAATCACGGAAATGAATAGACCCCTTGCAGCACTTCGGAATGCAGCTCACTTTGGAGGACATAACAATAGGTTTCCAATTCTCAGGARATTGGCATTCTTTGGTTTTGTCCTCCAAATTGAGCTGCTTTGAAGTCACATGCAAGGGTTCTATAGGCATGCATTTGCCTGGAATGTAGGCTAAAGTGACAACGCTATTATTTTTTCTAGCTGGGGGGCTTTGTAGTGACTGACATGTTGAATGGAAATCGAGAGGGCTTAGCACTTTTCTGTGACCTTTGTGTAGTTGCGGACGAGACTCTTGTTTTGGCTTCCGTCCATCAAACTTATAAACATATTTGTACAACCATCACTAACCAAAACATTCCACCATAACATAACTAACATAACAACATAACCATAACATTCAGGTCATTCACTATTTGAAACA
Organism: Actinia tenebrosa; assembly: GCF_009602425.1. The sequence continues at coordinate 100,817 of NW_022261322.1, read as the reverse complement.
CACAGGACCGATTAGGGGTCTTGCCTGAGGTTCTAAACCAAACAGCCAACTTGAGAAGTGGTATAACATTTCAAGGATTTGCAAAACAAAAAATATACCAACAAAAAAAAAAAAAAAAACACTCAAAGGAAAACCGGAGAACCCGAATAAAAATCTACGTGGCAAGGTAGAGGACAATATATCTAACAAGCATAACCACAGTTAAGCTGAGAATCGAACCCGCGACCCCAGGCATCAATGACCTGAACAGCTGGTGAGAGACAGCGTGGAGGCCGCCGAAGCAGAAAAAAGGCCGTATACTTCAAGCATTTACCAGAGCAAAAAATATTAAAAATGGTTTCTGCAATCACCATTCATCTACCAATCATATACCAAGACATTCAGGCCTTGCTTACGGAAGCCCTTTTATTGCTTACGGAAGCCATTCTAATGTCAATGAAGTTCCATCCGTCACCAGATTCCATCCTTGCTTACACGGTACTTACGAAAGCCAATTTARTGCCAGTGTCACGTGGTCGTACGCTTTCAAAGGCGTGGTCTGGATTTTTAAGTACAACTGGAATAACACTCCCTCCCAAAAACGCCATTTGATTCTTTCATACCGAGAAGATATCTAGAAGGCTAGGGGGAGAGGTATACAAGCAGCCGAAAATCCCCGTGACACTGATTTGTAGTCTGCGTGCAGTATGGCAAACGTTTTTCTTTTACTGCTACTAAAACAAAATTTATCCTCCTAAACCAGATCCGGTTCAAAAGCTCCTCCGTTAAATCCGCATTTCATTAAGAAATAATTCGAATACTCATCTGATTTTTTACTACATAATAGCGTTAAAAAAAAAWTTCTTCGTGGCCTCTGGAACGTGCACCAATACAGTTCGTAAAACGGGCAACTTTCCATGGTCGTAGGAGTTAATAATATTAGTACATAAAGGGTTGGCTTCCAATATAAATACCCCAATCACGAACGCGATTCAGGAACACGGTCTGTTGCCTCGACACGAACCAGAATATTCTGGCCCTTGACCTTTCGTAGTAATCAGTGAGTAAAAAAATTCAAAAACGTGACGCGCTTCGAGCACAACCAAGGAAAATGTGATCTCTAGTCATGAATATTTAAAACTTCTAGTTCTCATTACGTATATCTTGTGACAGCCTCGAGTCGGATATTGGCTTCCTTTGAATATGAAGGCTATCCTCTTTAGAGTATGTACGTACTGTAGTTAGAAAATTTATAGCCGCCTGTGATGAATAAATGATAATATATGAATCTGAAAARCTAGCTATCGATGAAATGCATAGGGCTAGAAACGCTAGCATGTTGTTGTTTATGGATGAAAATGAGAAATTCCTTTGAGGTGGGAGAATTCAAAGGCACAGGTGAAAATATTATCATTATTCATGCTGTATTGAAAGCACGTAGGAGACTCCTAATGTTGATATGAAATAACGAAAACCATCTAGAACATTCGTGTAGAGATAGGGTTTTTTCGATTTGTTCCTTGATCGTGCTTATTATCAAATTGTATCAATGATTTTCGGATTATTTACACTGGCTGAAAAAAAGTGGTATTAAATATTCACGTGATAGAGATACAAGATGGCCACGTGACTGAAACATGATTAAAAATTAAGACTAGATCAAAATAATTATAAATATACATAAATCAACTACCGGTAAGGTCCAAGTCTTTGACTATCTGTCATAAGATCATTACATTAATTAGGAATAATTATGTAATTTCAGGTACTGTTTCTATACCGTTGCATGCCTTTAACCACACGTACTCAATATTTTATACTATAACGTAAACAAAGCGTATCTGCGTCAACCGGACACATTGCCTGTGACGTATAACTTTTACTCTTAAAGCGTATTTAAAGGAACTCTCATTCTAGAACAGTAATATTGATTGACTTACATCGACGATACAGACTTCTGTTTAAGGAGGTTTTTGCGGGAAATTTTCTCTGCAAAACGTGCGTTTTGACATTTGTTCTCATCGTGAGTTTCATTTCCGGTGTGTAACCGGAAATAAATTGTTTTATCCCATGGTTCATTGGTGTCACCGCGACCTTGGCTACCACGTCATGACACAGTGTTTGTTATAGAGTCGAGCATTTCTAAGATGGCGCACCTTCTTATAATCTATTGAATTCAACCTCATTTTAAACCACTTTTCTCGTCGGAAAAGGCTATTTYRAAGCCATGGCTAGTAGCAGCAGTAGTGTTAGTCGCTCGGAGTTCATAGTTGGGGGTAAATATCGTCTTATTCGTAAGATTGGAAGCGGTTCTTTTGGGGACATCTACCTCGCTGTCACTATGACAAATGGAGACGAAGTAGCTGTAAAACTTGAGTCCCAAAAAGCTCGCCATCCTCAGCTGTTATATGARTCTAAGCTGTATAAGATTCTACAAGGAGGTGTTGGTATTCCTTCTGTACGGTGGTAYGGTCAAGAACGGGACTATAACGTGTTGGTTATGGAACTTCTTGGTCCAAGCTTGGAGGATTTGTTTAACTTTTGTTCGCGTCGCTTTACAATGAAGACAGTTTTGATGCTGGCCGACCAAATGATAAGTCGAGTTGAGTACGTTCACAATAAAAACTTTATTCACCGAGATATCAAACCCGATAATTTTCTCATGGGTGTTGGTAAAAACTGCAATAAGTTGTATTTGATCGACTTTGGTCTGGCTAAGAAGTACCGTGATAGCAGATCTAAACAGCACATCCCTTACCGTGAAGACAAAAACTTGACTGGAACAGCTCGTTATGCCAGCATTAACGCTCATCTAGGCATTGAACAATCCAGGAGAGACGACATGGAATCCTTGGGATATGTCCTAATGTATTTTAACCGCACAAGTCTGCCTTGGCAGGGTCTGAAGGCCGCTACAAAGAAACAGAAATATGAAAAGATTAGCGAGAAAAAGATGTCTACRCCGGTGGAAGTGCTTTGTAAGGGCTTTCCGGCAGAATTCGCCATGTACCTCAACTACTGCCGAGGTCTTCGCTTTGATGAAGCTCCAGACTATATGTACCTTCGACAGTTATTCCGAATTTTATTTCGCACTCTTAATTATCAGTATGATTATATATTTGACTGGACAATGCTGAAACAGAAAGCGGCGCAAGCTAGTGCTGTGAGTGGCAGCACCCCRACRAACGCCAAGAAACAAGACCACTCTTCGCAACTACCCCCTAGTTTGATGCAACAACAAAAAGGGATGTATGATGGCATGTATTAAGSACTTTACCCCTTGTTTAYAGTCCGATCATTGCTTGGTGTAGTAGAGTTAGATCAGAGCATTGAAGCTGTTGTACGACGCCATAACGGAGAGCGCAGAGCCATGACGAGAAATAATAGTGTACTAACTCCACGAGGTTTCTCGAGCTACAATAACGAAAACATGATGTAAATARCGTAAAAATAGGATTCACGATGAACATCGTCTTTGAGACTCTTCGGAAAAAAAACACTTTGACGATCGAAACGGTTTCTTTTTATATTTATGACCAYTTTTCCTCTCCTAGTTTGGCTTTGTTGTTACTATTATTATACTCGGATGTTGCAAGTTCTTTTGTGATTTCACGAGAAAACATAAGAATGATCACAGTTTTTGATGTTTTTTTATCTTCATCTTCACGAGATAGAACCCATCGCATTTAGAATGATTTCACTTTCTTCTTTTAACTACATTTTATGAATCTTTCACATTTCGTTAATTTGACTGGTTCACAGAAAATACGCTATTATTTTAGGATTAATGTTTGTTTTTCCCTCAGTGTTCAGTGTATGTATGACTTGAAAACTCTCGTTTTGTGATCATTAAATCTAATTTATATTTGTTGCGTTTTTAGTCAATATGTTACAGTATTATGGGGAAAGGAGTTTTCAAGATGTAGACTGAAATTTATTTTTCTTAATTAGTAATATAAAAAACCCTAGTAATRTAGAAAACCCTATGTAATCGCAATTCAGAATTTTGCTTTAGTTATTTTGTCTATTAAATTTGAAAATTGGATAATAATAGTCACGTTTTCTTAGTCTGAGACTACAATCATCACTGAGGGTGAAGGGATTCAGCAAATACTATCCTGTTATTGAAAACCCAGACAAATACAAGACTTACAAGTTGTTAGTTGAAATATTTATGATACAACACTTTTGTAGCTTAAGCTGCAACTTTATGAAGGATTAATGTGGATAGAGAAGCTTTTCACTCGCATTTGTGCACCAACAGCAACCAACTACATGCTACTCTATGCTTTATCATGCAATAACAATGAGTATGGTATTTGTATTGGCTATGTTGGCTATGAAACATTTTTGTATGACTTTACTTCCTCCATGAAACAGAAACTTAGTAGGGATGAGATAATAATAATTGATATACAGACATATGACTATCTAGCACAATGGCCCTACCATAAACAAGTTAGAGTGTTGAGGATAAACCAGTTATTTAAAACATGGCCCCTACYGAAAACCAGTTTCAGTTATCTAACACATGGCCTAACCATAAAACACTTGCAGTTATCTATTTTTAATTGTTTTTGGCATTTTTGCTGATATTTTACAGTTACTGATAGATATTCTATTGTTTAGCAACAATCATTTCTAAATCTAAAATAAAAAAAATGAATTTCAATCACTTTTGACTTGTTTTGAGAAACATGCTACGGTTAGAGTGTATTTCTAAGTAGAAAGTATAGAATACTCAACTATGTCTTTAGCATTTTGTTTTTTTAAAGTATAGACTACTCAACTATGTCTTGAGCATTTTGTTATTTCATAAAATAAGAATTTATTGCTCCAATATAAGTTTTTGACCAACGGCAAAGCTGACCTTCAAAAAAGAGTCAAGGTCAACCAACAAATAATCAAAAAATTAAGTCTTAAAGATTCTTTCAGCTTTGCCTTCACATCTATGGGAAATATAAATTTAATAATAATAATAAAAATGATAAACTTTATTACAGTTTCAAAGCTTCTAGCTTGGCACACATGCCTTGCTAATCGGGGAGACCAAGATAAAGAGACCAATTTAAGATAAAAATATTGATTTCTTTGTGGAGAAGCAAGGTWAATAAGCTAGAACAAAAGATTTTGCTGCAGATCCCACAAAAAAGATGTCCTCACARACGATGCTTGAGTTTAGGGACTATTTATCTGAGGGGGTGGGGGTGGTGAAGAAAGTAATGTGGGGATTTGTGAAGGCTTGATATTATTGTAGAAATTTTAAGAGGCTTGAAGTAAAGGTCTTTATGAGACATGATAAAACCAGAACTTAACATGCTTCAATTCACAGGTCAGTACACTGTACACTGTATTTGATGTCTAGGTCAAAATAGTTCAAGGGTAGCTCATGGATGGAATGTCATGGAAACCTTTTGATTAACATTGGCAAGCTACAGTGTTGCTATGGCCCACTGAYAATTCTGCTCAGAGCAGACATATAGTTCCAGTTAAGTGCTTTAAATGAATGAACTCGATCACCGTGCCAATAGCTTTAATATCGATTCTGCCGTGTGTCTCAAGTTATGCTCAACTTGCAAAGTTATGCRGATCTCTTCTACACTCGTAATATGTCATTTTCACTCCAATGCAATCATCTTGCCATTTGCTTCAGTAGTCTGACTCTCTTTCTTATGGATATGGTCTGGTAGAGGCTTTCCAAGAGTCTCTGGAAGAAAGACTGTTCCAATACCAGCAGAAATTGATGCAGCTCCAAATRAGATACATGGGACTATTAGAGGAGTGCTGTCCTGTTGAAAGCAAAAGAGATGAGTTTTTATTAGGATAACATTAAACCTATTACCTTTTAGGATTAGACTGAGCCCCCTAAGGGCTATTGTTAGTAAAATAAACAAAATGCTTGGTCAGTCAGAGCGATACTACCCTGCTAGCAGAGCGGAGCAAATACATTCTGCGACTGTTAACTCAATTAAATAATATGAAAAAAATAAAAACAATGCCTTTTGTTTACATTACTGTGCAGACTAGTGATTTTTTCTATATACCCAAAGAGTTGAGGGAGTGTCTGAAGAGGTCTCCAGGATTCACATCTTCACTACCTAGGGCATATTGATGAGCTGATTAAAATTAAGACATACCAGTTGTAATTCTCTTTGCAAAAAAGCTTGAGATAATAATATTTTTATGTTTTATAAGCTTACCACAACATATGGTGCAGCCATCCCTCCAATGCGAGCACATAGTGATGCAAAACCTAAGCCAGCAACCCTGGAAAAAATAATGGGGGTACGGTAATATGATTCGACAGATATATTTTATGTTAAGGGGATAAAAGGATAACGAGGGGATGGTAACCAATTTTTGTGCAGCGTTTTAGGGAGGTATCTGTTGCAAGGKAGGATCCAGGGGGGCAAAAAAAAACCACAACAAAACTGAAAAATTAGATGCTTTTTTTAAATTGTTTTCCGTTGTGTTGACGGAAGAAACTCAATTAGCCCCCCCCCTCTAAAATTTTGGCTGGATCCACCCTTGTGTTGGTTGATTTCAACCCGTCCCCATCTTTCCAACCCAATGAATGAATAAATCTTCTATCACAAACACGATTGTTGTGGATGGTTGAAGAARTTAACCCAATGCTTCCTAGGTAACCCCCCTCCCCCTCCTGACGGATCAGCATCTTTTACCTAAACCCCAAGAGGTTTACGGTCATTTTTTCACTCTACAAATCCGGAACTCCGTTTTTCCATTTCAATCACGAAATTCAATAAAATGTTAACTTTTACCTCCAGTGCCAAATATACATATGTCAATTCCTCATTGTTATGACTTGCGTCACGGCCCGTGGTACATAATCGTGAATGCATTCGTATGAAGTGGTTGTTTGAATGATCTACCGAACGAGGGGCGTAATGGGATAAGTAATGAGGTTTTTGTGGTTGGGGAAACATCTCACGCGAAGATAAATAAAACATGGATACAGGGAATAAGTGCAACTAGAATTGTGTTTCAATAGACGTGCGCGGTCGGAGTAGATCAAACTAATTGTGCATTATATTTATTGTGGTTCTTCAATTAAATTTTTTAAAGTGGTTTTCACTTTCAACGCCAGACGCGACACGTTTTCTCTTTTTGGCTAATTCAAATTTAAAATTTTTAACAATTTAAATAATCATTTTTTAAGTAAAATTTTGACTAAACGAGGCCAAAAACCTTCGTATACGACGCACGCTCGCGCCATCCTACGACTCGAGTCGTAGCGTGTATCAAGCCTACAACTCGCCTACGAAGGCGAAATTCGTACGAAGGCGAAAATTTATAGAGGCTCAGTACAATCTCATACCCAGAGCCTCTCGTTTCTCGGAACTGACCCTTGAAGAGGAACGTAGGTTCTGGGTACGTGAATGGGTTCAGTATAGAAGGAGGGCACGCTTTTTTTCAAGGATGGGTGGGTGGGGATATTTTGGCATTATGATGACTTCGGTCGAAAACGTTTAAACTTTATGAATTTATATCTTTAAAATTCTTAGCCTTTTATAAACGCTGTGCCTTGATTTATGAACTCGGTCGGTAGATCATAAACTTATGAACCTCAATTTTTTAAAAAATCTTCAATCAAAGAGGATGGCTCCCACTTGTGGTTCAAATACTGGTTTAAGCTTCGTTTACTAAAGATTCATCGTTTCAGTGTTGACCMTAGCCTCCCTTACCCCCTAAGCCCACGCGTGGCATGGTGCATGGTTTATCTCACCGCTGTGGTCCGGGTTCTAGCCCGGGCAGGATCAAATGTGAGTTGAGTGTGTGGGACGTGTTGTTCTCTCCCTTGCCTCGAGGGTTTTTAGCATTGGTTCTCTGGTTTTCTTCCCTCCGTAATCAACATGCGAGTTGAGTGTTGTATGTTGTAAATATAGAATGTTAGTGCGCGCAGAGCAAGCCCGTACGGGGAGTGATAGTTGTAAAGGAAATATAAGCCCCTGCCATCTACCCAACTWAAAACGCGCCTTTGACAAAAACCCAACCTCACGCTAAACGAGGGGAGTTCCTTCGATGTAGATAAAAAAAATTATATTTTCTTATCATGCTGATTTAAAGGTACGCCCTCAACATATTCATTACTTGCGGTAAGGCTTGCCAACACGCATTCGCTTTTTATATACGACTTCTTTAAAATTAAGATTTAATACATTACTGTCTGCGTAGCTATCTCGTTCTGATATGGYACGATTACGTAGATATRACACTWRWTATATACCTGATAACGGTAGGATAMAGCTCAGCGGAGTAGATATATATCTGGTAGTAAGCGGCTGAGATGCTGAATTTGCCAATCAACGCCAAGGCYATTACTACAGCTGATAACTCTACTTGTTTGCCTGGAAATGAAGAAGATATTTGGGCTTTTAATGACAGAAAAAAAGAGCGCGACGCATACGTAAGTGCAAACAGAATAATGAAAGATTTTTTTTTCATCCGTTGGCAATGGAAAAGAAAAAGAAATTATTTAATACTTTGATCACGCGGGGATAGAAGAGAATGATTAACGCGCTCGACGCAATATAGAGGTAATYAGTTTTTGTGGAGGGAGGAAAACTGGAGAACCCGGGGAAAACCTTTGAAGCACAGGAGAGAACCAACAAGGACCTCTTCTCCTATATGATGGTGGGTCATAGGAACAAGCCCATGGCTAAGGGCAGTGAGCTGAGAAGCGGCGCATTAGCAGCGCACAYTACACTTGCTTTCCTAAAGATTCGGGATCCGATATAGACACTTATATACATCTATACTCATCAATTTGCGCTTGCCTAAGGACTTGTTTCAGCAAAACCAAACAACTGCAATTGTGCCAATGGTGAAATTCTCTCCTCACGAATTTTAACACAGAATGTGCTATTATCTGACAAAGCCAAAGCATCATTGTTATGTTCAYTGTATAGTTATTTATTACGGTTAATACATACCTAGCGCTTGTATTGGTAAAATACATAGTAGAGACACTCCAGCCAAGACATAATATGCAATAAGAGGTTTTCGTCTACC
>NW_022261322.1:59114-76107 GCF_009602425.1 Actinia tenebrosa | reverse complement strand
CATAATGACGTCACGGTTTGTTTACATCGGCTAAAATGATAGAAATTTAGGCTTAATTTAAGCTTAATTATCTTCTTTCGAGATATTTAGCGTAATATTTAGTTATTCTTGCCTTCACTAGCTCATAAACCAAATTTCATTGTGATTTAAGATTCCACCCCCCTCCAGTGGCCATGATCCCTAGTGTTAAAACAATAGTTTGTTTTGATTTGACGTCATTATGAAATAGGGCAATTTGTATCTAAATTTTGAGGACGCAACACCTAATAATCATTTGATGTTTCATTACAGGATAGCACACCTCCGATTTTTCCTGCCATAATCTTCGGAATTGCGTCCATGACAGCCGGTGTCGTGACGTTTTTCCTTCCAGAGACGAAAGGCAAGCCACTACCAGACTACATCAATGAGGGTGAAAGTCAAGGTATCATTTTGAAGGTTGATGAAAAGGAAGACAAAGATCAAACAACACCGCTTTAAGGAATTWGAACAACGAGTCTAATAGAAGTCTAGCTGTAGATTTTAGCTTCGACAGGAACTGGTTTTCCTGGATATTCTTCTTCGCAAAGAGTGTAATAGTGAAGATGGCATTTTGAAGGGGTTTTTTGGCACATGGAAAGATGGAATTTTTGAAATATTGAGGTTTTTTTGGCAAGTAGCTAAATAAAAATAAACGAACACATACAGAGCCTGTTTCTGTGTATTCAGCCTCATGACTGGACGATGACTTGACGATACCCTGTTTGGTCCAGTTCTGGCTCTGCGCGCTGTTCAGCCCTATGGAGGGAAAGAAAACTCAAGCTCTACTCGCAGGGTACATGAAAACGATGAAAAAAAACCTTTTTTACGCAAACAAGCAAAGTTTGTTTGTTTGTTTGTTTTGTTTGTTTGTTCGTTTGTTTTTTTTTTGACGCATCTACACATAATACTTTCATAATGCTTCTAGTTCCATCAATGGAGGATAGATTCGTAGTATAAAATACATAATTTTGGCAGTCATAATTTTTGCAGCACTTTTTATAAAGTCTAAAATTTACGCTTTGCGATTAAAGCTTCTTTATGTCTAGTATATTCTTTCTAGTAAGTTCAGGAATAGTATACTCATACTCACTTATTCACCAGGGCTTCTCTTGCTACTAGTGCAACTAGGTTTAAGCATTGCTGGTTTACAATCATTCCCAAGAGTGTGAAATAACAAAAGACACGGCGGCCATGTTGGATGATATAACAAGAGACTAATGACGAACCAACATGGCGGCTGTGAAAACCATCAATACATTTTATTGTCCTAAGACGACTTTAAAGCTTTCAAAGATGTTTTAAATGGCGTTTTTGTGTCTACATTGTAATTTATGATGCTTTTATAAAGAGTTCATTCCCAGATTAATGCTACAAGTAAACTTTCCTATGATAAAAAGGCAAAATGCTAACTTTTCTAGCATTTGATTGAAGCATCGTCTGGTCCGTTTTACCTTGGTCGTAACCTTTTCCACTGACATTTCCTTGAGTATTATTCCTCCCTTTCGAAAGAATCACCAAGAGATGATGGTCTGAAATCAGTAAATAAGCACTCGTTCAATCACTCCAACCTATTTCTAAATGTTGCCTAAGTCATCRCTTCAGAGAATTGACCCTCTATGCATCATGTGTTGACACCAATCAAGTCAAGGCCCACCAATTCAATGATAAGAATATGCCCCATTTATCTATTCATCTTTTATCGAGGTCACTTTATAGTTTTTTCTCGTCAAACGTATAACTTGATGGACATTGTTGTAAGTATRTAGTCTTTCTTATAAAACGCCCTTAAAAACGCACCTCGAATCTCATTGAACCCTGAAAAAAAAACCTCGRATGAACAAGTCAAGGTACGGCTGACCATATTTAGTAGAGGGGGACTATAAGCTTATTCAAAAATCATGTTGGAATTTAGTGTGTTGGATTTAGCGGAGAGAGGAAAATTAGGGAACCTGGAGAAAACTCGAATCAATTCAACSGAAGAGACCTCAACAAACTCTGCTCACATGAGACGCCGAATCCAGGAATAGACCGTTTTCTCAAGGTTGCGTGCGCATCCAACTTGACGGGCCACAAAACTGAAAAACGCAAATTCAGTAAGATTGAGAAGACAGTTTTATGTTGAAAGAGGARAATAATCTATTTTAAGAATTCTTATCAAAAAAAATAATAGCAATGCATAATAATACTCGTGTTCTGGTATACAAGTTCCTTAAACTTGGATGCGCACGCAACCATGAGAAAACGGTCTATTGAAYCCGAGACTCCAGAGGTTAGACTGGGAATGCACAACCTTCAGATTGGCCTGAGTGATAAGGAAATGAAAATCTATCTGTTTTCCAAACATCATCTTGTTGGCGCATTCCTAACAGTGCGGGCAGCTGGTAGCTGTGCTTTAACCTGAAAGTTCGTGGAGATCATTTTTCTTTCCCTACGTAAGTTTTAGCGGCCACAAAAAGACCACTTCAAGTAGGGTTGAACCACTGAAATACCTTGCCCTTTCGGATAAGAACCAAAAATACTGGACCTTACCGCAAGTCGACCCCTAGCTTAATAGTCCAGAATTGGACTCACTTTTCTCAAGCACTATAACATGGGTGTGAATTGAAGAAACGGAAAGCCTTAAAATAAACCCTCCTTCTCACTAGCGACGCAAGTCGGCGCAAGCAAAAGCACAAGCCCAAGCCAACGCACGAAAAACAAAATCTTCCGTTGTCTTGCGCTTGCAACGCTTCGTTTCAAAGTGAGAACATGCACTACCTCGGAGATGCGTCGGCTTGCGTAGGCTTTCGTCGCTTGTGAGAACAAGGCTAAAAGCGCGCGTGTGTATAATCTTTACGCGTCGCAGTTCACCGGTCGTTAAAATTATAGTTTAGTGATGACAAAGTCGAAGATTCAAATATCCGATCTAAACCATCGTCATCAACATTGAAGGAAACAAATTCACGGCTAGCACTTCTATCAGTTATCGCGATACTGTTCGGTAGAACAAGTATTAAGAGATTGTGCCAGTGAGAGGGTGTGTAAGGTTAACCCTGCTTTGTTATCTAAAGTCGGAATTATACCCAGCAAACGAAAGGATTGATAAATATTTTCATCTAGGATTGAATAAATGTTGACCCGTACCTCCCGACATCAACAGAGCGCGCGGTTTTTACTTTGATTCCGTTTGGTTCAAAAGCGMGACGCAGTGGAACCGGAAGTTCAAAGGCACCGGAAATGCGGTTTGATTGTATTTAAGCACAAGACCGCGCAACTGTGAAACACTCTTCAAAAGATTCAAATATTCAGTGTTGATACAGATAATCTCGAGCTSGTTTTCTCGGACTTCAACTGCGCTTTCATTTCAAAGTCTACAGATTATCATCAATTTGAGAAAAGCTTTACCAGATTTATTGCCAATATAATTCGTTGGCCACAGCCCTGGAGGTTTGTAAGGTGAACAGTCTACACTATGTATTTTTGTGGTATACCGTCTTTAAGTCGATCRCTAAAACCATGTGACAGAAACCTTGATCTTGCTTCGTTCAGCTCAGGTAAGGAATTAATAGACATTATTAGTCGATATTAGAGTTTATATCGTTGTTAGCTGTTAGGGTTGTGGTAGTGCTATGTGACAGTGATGGCAACTAACGCAACATTTTGGAAAATTCTGGAARGCGTTTGTAAAACGGCATCACACAAGGTTATTTATTTGCTTATCTATAAAGTGGTTTCTCTCGAACATGAGGTAGTCACGAAAGAGATATGTAAGTCACGATATGATATCGTGCTTTATTCACTTTAATTTCACCAAACCGTTATTGAGTTAATAATAGTTACACGCTGTGTTGTGAGACACTTTTGAGCGTAATTCGTTTCGCTGTGAGCATAATTGAATCTCTTAAGACAATGTTTACAAACACTGCTATTGTTTTCCCAAGTTTTAATAATAATATAATCTTCTGGAAATTTTGCAAAAGGTATACCTAAAGCCAAACTTATCTTTCTTATCTTATAAAGATTAATAGGAATATTTTGTAATTAACATGACTATGTGTCATCCAATATTAAAGTAATAAGATCGTGATCAGAATGATTGATAACAATCTCGATTACGGTAATATGTATTGCAATATCAGCTTTCCTGTGATTATAGAGGCGTGATGRATAAATTCATTAGCCAAAAATTTATCTCTATTTTTATCGTGAATATAGTGCGATTTATTTAGGCTGTAAAATAGCTTATAGGTTCTTTAAGGAGTGTTTTTACCATAGTTAATAGAGGGGTCCCCCTATACCGACTATGATTTTATTACGTAACTCTACTTTGAGTGATAGTGGGTAGTAGATATTATATTCGTTGTTTTGTGTCTATTAGAATTTTGAAATTTATCTTTATTTTTCGTGAACATTTTTAGTGATTTTTTAGCCTGTGAAATACATTAGATCTTAGAGTGGTTTTATCATAGTTAGTAGAGTGTTCCCCCTTACTAACTTCTATTTTACGTTATTACGTTTTCGCATTTATTTATCATCTATTTGACTTTTAATTTTTGTTTTACGAGTTATCTAGCATTCTAATCCTGTATTAAATTTCAAGTCATCAGTAATTTTAAATTTTTAACTCAGTATTTTTTATTAYTTTTCATGCGTAGTATTTTATCTATATTTAATCACGTGGTCTGGTGTAACTCTTCGTACCGGAAAAAGAAAAATGTTCCATTCTATATAGCAAGGTCAAATAAAATCGAAATACAGTCACTTCCGTCGTACCGGAAGTGATCATGATTACCAATTTGTGGAGTAAATATAGTCCATCGTGCTGATCAATGTTTTTCTAGTTTTAAGTTTTGAGGGTTTTTCTCTAGGTTCTTCGGGTTCCCTCTGTAAAACTTAACACGCTAAATTCCAATTCGATCTGCAAGTTAGCCATGCCCTGACTTTTATTAGCCCAGAGATTGTTTCAGAGCTAACCCTGTGAGATAGCCATGCCCCTAGACCAGAGGTTGTTTAAGGGTAGCGATAACATTTAAATTTCTGAAGTTTTACTTTTATAAGATAAGGACAAAGCGCAATTGTTTCATGGGAGTTGTATATAGGCTTGAGCAAGTTAAGACATACCAGTTTCATTATCACGGCGGTTCCTGATATGACGTCACGACATTTAAGGCTCTTAAAATTGACGTTCTGACGGAATTCTATTTCGTCTGGATGGATCTTTACAATGGTTTTGAATCATTTSAATGTTATTGAATTTATCGTGCTTTKCWTCATGCGTTTAGGACGTGAGCCGCAMGTCACGGGTCGGTTAGCTCTAACCTATATAYATACCTTTTAGACTGTCAGTATTATATTTTCACCTCACGCACAGGATTATAAAATGATTGYGGAAAAAATCCGCAGGAAATCACASTTTTTTCGAGATGAATAAAATGAATGATGAACGTCCATTTTCAAGATGGAAATTTCTTTTATCACACCTCACACCTAGTTGTGGGCGTCCTTCGTCCATTATCGAATTCTGTGGAATATACGTGTGAAGGAGGACCGTCCCGTATCTCTGGTCCACTACCCGCATCGATCAAATGTACTATTTCATAATTGCGGACACTGCGTCCACTTTCGATACCCCTACATGATTTCTTTCGGGAATCCCGAATCCCGTATGCCTCTGATTGAAATCGACTTCAATATCCCGATTAGAGATATATATATCTTATTCATTCTTTATCCTGATAACGCCTAGTGGAGCCTCAGAACAACCTCCAGGAATTAACTAAGGAAAAAAGATGAGGACGAAAATGGAACATCCAGTTCTAACCTGACAGAGAATCGCCAAAAACAGAATTGCTCGCGAAGGAGGAAGCTGGATTTATRTATACAGTATTGGCCAATCCCTTTTCGTTTATACATAAGACGTTTTGCACTCGGTTTACGAGTTCCTTTCGACATTTTATAAATGTATCCGTTTCAGTGGAAACCGCCTCGTTTTCGATCTTGACGTCATATATCTATTGTTCTTTTTCGGTATTTAGATTCATTACAGCCAGCAGCAGAAACAGTAACTATCGTTAGYATATACACACTTCTTGATTCAACTGTGCGAATATTTTAAATTATTATCGATGACTAGTTCGCGCCGTGCTAGTTTTTACATGCTCGGCCCTGTTGGCCCTGCTGTCGTTGGTATTCCCCAGAAAGCAAAACGACCTGAACCGCGACATTTAGGTAAGGAAACCTCTAAGTATAATGTAAATTATGTTGTGCTTCGTGTTTCGGTGTTTCACCTTCCTGCTATACGTGCGTCTTGGAATTTAACTTATTACTTTGATTACGAGATCTTGGTTTAAGTTTGTTTGGCMGGTCACATTGACCATGCACCTTGTCAGTACCACAAGGCCGCAATTTTTGGATTTTAGTCATGAATATCATTCTCCTATCACCTAGGCTTTATAAGGGTCACATTGTTCTAGAAATATTTGGCCTTTTGGTTTAGCTGACTTTAAGTACTAGAAATACTGGCTCCAGACTAATAGAGCTATTTGAAAACCGCTTATTTTTGACCCTTTTCTCAAGAGAACTGTGTGTTTAGATATTTTTAGATAATACATGGGAATCAGTTGAACGGTATGTCGTTGTGCATATTAGAYGACCTTGAGATTACAGCTAAACAAGCTGGATAAAGACGGAAAACTGAAACAGAATACTTTCGATTGTGGTTATAATCAGCTTTGATTCCAGAGTAACCTGAAAATTACTGAAACTAAAAGGCTATCGGTGCCAAAACATTTCAGTGCATAAAATTGATATTTTTCAATTTTTTCGTTTTTCTTTATTTCAAAATCTCTCTCCTATTTACTTTCTTTTCTTGATAATGGGAGCTATATAGCCATAAAAATCTTGTGGTTTTATGCAATGAGCTGAAGCCGTGCTTGTTATTTGAGAATAGCACTCAATAGRCCCTACACTGAGCTAAACAAACCATTGACTCTCTTTTTGTGAGGGAATTAGAATTTGGAATTCGAAGTGTTGAGGTTTTGCGGAAGGGAAGAGAACGGAGAACCTGCGCCGCGTGAGTGGAAAACCTTGAAACAAAGAAGAGAATAGCCTGCGTAGCGGCGTTTTGGGGAGGGGAGGGGAGGCTAAGCAGGCTAAGGAGAGAATCAACAATCAAACTCAGTCTATTTACAATATCTATCTATCTATCCTTTTAGTTTCCTTTTGTTTTTTCATACGCTAATTTCTCATGCTTCGCTTTCCATTTCCCATTTACTGTTTTTTCGATCCTTTTGTTTCCTTTTATTTCTTCATATGCTTATTTCTTATTGGTCACTTTATTTTCCACCTTAGTATTTTTTCACCSCTTCYCATCTTTTCTTTCCACTTACTCCGACGAAGGACTAGCGTCCGAAACGTCAGTTTCACAAAGCTTTTTACGGTGATCCAATTTATCTACAAGTTCCTACTGTTCTATTCACAATAGACTAGTGTCTCTATTAGGATCGATTCCTAGGTCGACTTTGTGGTAGGCTATTGCACACAAAAACACAGCTATACCCGCAGCCATGCTCCCTAAAAATTTATTCAATCACTTTTCCTACTTTCATGGCCATTAGACGAGACTAATTATTTAGGAAACTAATCCTGTAAACAACAAGTAGGTGTTATTAATGAAAGAGCGGATGTATTGGTTTCACGCCCAAATACACAAAGTTCGATCGACGCGGTACTTATATTAGGCCCATTCGCACTAGGCTGGAAAAGGTTTTCACTGACTTAGTCGGAGTAAGAGATCGACGCAAGAGAGTGAGCAGTATAAAAAGCGAATGTCTTCAGTGCGATTGGAACTCGGAAATGGAATCAGAAAAGAAAATATGAATCTTCAATTCTTTTTGACGAGGAAGACTTTTTTTAAATCTCTCAGCTTTAGTGCTTGCCCCTTTAAATTTCCTTCGAGGCCTGCCTCACTGTCCACGCTCACTTTAAGTAAGTTAGCAAGCGACTGAGGGAAGTCTGGAATGGTTGCAAACTGACATCCATGGTGGGATTAACTATGGTGGGAACCGAGAGTCAGTGCGTCACAATCGCTTTTCACAAACATACTACCTGACCAGCAATTACTTATACCATATCAGAAAATATGACGCTTGACTCGTTCAGACTAATCTAATCCAGGAAATCTCTTTGTTTATGCTGTCTACTTGCTTTCGGTTTTTAAGCCCTATATTTATCTCGAGGATCTTCTGACTCCTTGAGAATCATTTCACTGGGAAGTATCWGTGTAATCTTGCCCCTAGTAAGGTATGGAGGTACTTATCGGGGTACTTAGAAATGGAATATCTGTGTACTGAAAGGCCTTCTGAATGTTTTGTCATGTATAATAACAGATACTTAAAGGCACGTTCTATAAAGGAATTTACGATGGTAGATAAAAGCGTATCGCGGAAATTAGGTGGGCCAAAACGGAAATACACACCCTCCACCCCTGAGGGTGATTTTGACAATATTTCATGTCATTATACGAACATTTCCATACATCATGACTAGGAGCTATGACTTAAGAAAATGYAGAATAAATCGTGCCTTGATAACCAAAGAAAAAATATTACTCATATATAATATATATAGAAAAAGTATGAGTGAAGCATAATGATAATATTTTCGAATATACCCCATTGTTTTTTTTGTCCAATCGGGTCGTTTTACTATAGAATCCCCGGATGTCAACAAAGACAAGACGGAAACGGGGGACGATCGAGAAGCACCGCGGTCGTGAGTTAATCGAAGGAACACTTTAATTGTCAAATGTAGCCTAGGAATTTTGTGATTTTTGTCTCCATTATACGAAAATGAATGACACGGACGAAGAAGAAAAGGTTACTGTAAACAAAGGTGAGTTTTGAGGGCGATTTGGCGTTAAAATGGCTTGAATATTCCATAGTTGTGCTCAAGGTATATCTATATACAGGCTTGATTGGTTACAGAACACTCGTCGTAGTCGCACTTTGTTGCTGACTCGACTTGTCGTGAAGACTCCCATGATCGGTTCGATCCAGAAAATTTGTAAGCCGCTCCTTTACTCTATAAGTATACGATATATTTATTCTTACCACCGAAAAATAAGGAGGGTCAGTTTAGCTTTAAATAATCGCGAAGCGAACTCAAGTTTACTCAGGACTCAATATTTGTAAAATTCATCTTCACCATGTTTATAATCTCTAGATACAAACTCTGAAACGTTTGCCCAGTACTTTACATAAATGAAAGACTGGCCGACATTAATCCAGAAATTATTTCTACCACTTCAGTGAAGGCATCCATTGATCATGAATTTTATATTTGCTCGGCAATTTTTTTTTGTATAAGCGAGTTTGCGTTGAGGCTTATAATTGTCTCGGTAGGAATATATTGAGTAAATCCAGAATGACAAGATATTGAATCGCTTAAATTATTTTATCACGTTGCTATGCTAGATCAGATATATTTTGAGGCTTTTTTTTAATCGAAGCATTTTTTCGCTAGCTTTTTTTATATGATTTCAGTGCAATAATTAAAGTTTAGTGGTMGCGAAAAAATTATTGACTCCATCAACGATAGTCTCCTACGACGCAGCAATGGTTAATACCGAATACTGGCTTTTTGTCTCACCTAAAATGGATATTGGCATGGGTCCCAGAGATAACACTTGTGTTCTGGTTTTTGTTAAGAGTAGATACTTGAACATATATAGCTGTTGTCCCCCATTATGAATGATAATTTCAAATCCGTTACTTGTGGATTTCACGTCGATTTACTTGACTAGTAAATTTCAGGAGAATATTGGTTTAGATATTTGTGTTTTTGGCTTTGAGATAGTGATMAAATCAGCAGGTTTAGTCATGAAGATGGACTATGACATCCGAGAAACTTTTAGTTGTTTTTTTGACCCTCAATGAACACTATACTATTATTGTAACAACGATTCATTTATGTACATTATCGGTTCTCTACGTTCAGCAAAAATGACTTGCTTTCTCTACCTGAAGTATCTCTTTTAAATGAACCATTAACCGCAAAAAAAATGTTGATTTTCTTTTTATGTTACTATTGAACGCAAAGGTTATTATCGATCAATCAAGGGCAAGCAAAGATTGTGTTTATTCTAATGTGGTGCTGATCGAGAAAGCATTAATGCACGCAGCAACCTCAGACGAAAAATTCATAAGACTGACTTAAACAATACTTTATCTTTGCAATAGTCTTGCAAGTTAAGATAAGTTACAGCTTYTTAGCCATACTAGCTGAAAAATACATTAATTATAACATAATCTCTAATAATAATGAAGTTATAAATGAGGTTTGCACAGCAGGGGTTGTAAATAGATTCGTTATTATATAGGTATCATGCTACTGGCAGTGAATCAATCTTCCAATGCTTAAAGTTGAAGGTCACAAGTTTGTGCAGTCACTCAAGAGTTTACCTGATTWATAATCCTTATGTTGAATGTAAAAGATAAAATATGTTAAAATTTGGTTAATCCAGGTTTTGATATGCCAATCAATATGAGATTAAAAAGAATTATTACTTTTGTCATATTTGTTTTCGAAAATATGAATCTAGGAAAATGATCATGATGATCACAACTCTTATCATTATGAATTTTATTATCATTATTATTATTACCATTATAATTATTATCTTTATGATTATTGATGAACACTGACTATCTATTGATACTTATTTAAAAAGAGAGTTTATAACAACAAACTTTTTTAAAAGATTCAAAAATTTTATATGTGATATATAGCTCCATTGGACAATTGGGGAATGGCACTTTAGAAATTTCTTATCATCATCATCATTATCGTCAACGCTGTTGTTGGAAATGACAATGATGATGATTTTTAACTCTTACATTTTGGTCTACAATTTATGTATAATAAAATTCTTGTATTAATGTTGAGTTTACTTAATGCTTTTACTTGACTTAAAATTTATAACCTTGGCCTTGCCCTGTAGCTTGTCATTTTGTTCCAGTAGAAGGATTTTGGGGTTAAAGAACATTCAATTTGGTTTACTTCCAGTTAAATTGTATTTGATTGTATTTAAATATTTTTGGTTACTTCATGATAGCCACAATAGCAGGCAGGGGTACACAGGAATGTTAAATCAATTTAACRTCAAATTTACCATTGCTTCAAAAACCTTATAATTTTCCTATTTCTTCGWATCTTTATTTAATCTAATTAAATTATGTGATGATAAATAATCTGAGATTGGACTGTCTGTATACATAATTTAAGAGCCTTAGTTTTCTAAGTTTTAGCTTCTAGTAAATCCTGAAGTAAACAGAAAGAATAAGACCAGTTTGTGTTACAGCTACAAAAGAATATAATTTTTCTCTCTTGAAATATTATTTTGTTATTGTTTTAAAAACCACAAAATTAATCATATTTAATAGTGTTGTCATGAGGAATATTTCCATGTGCTTGTCAGTGTCTGGTTGCGTGTGTCCTTGCCCAGACCACCTGCCCTCCCCAACAAAGGGTATCATGTAAACAAAATCAGCAAATGGACAGCTAAAATATTCTGTTTTAACCAATACAGCTGAATATATGTCCCCTTATACACAAAGATTAAAATAGAATATTAAGATAACCTTTAGAATTTTATAGATTTTTTAATCCCTTTTTTCCGTAAAGGAATATGACTAGAGTTTACACCTTGAAATATTTATTATGATGCTAATACATCAATTAATATGTGCATGTATTTGCACAAATTAACACGTCCAAGCAGCTTATTGTCATTTGTYTATTATGGCAGATAGACTCTATATTGTATTGCTAAGCTAGGGATAAAAAGTTAACACCTCCACTGGCTCTAGTTCTGTAGGAATTTTTCTGTGTTCTTTTAAGTTTTTGTTGAGTTACTAGTCAATATTTGAATGCTGTTTTTGAGACGGGCTTGAAGATGCAATCACATGTTGTTAGACAGAGATTTCTTCCAGGTTCAAAAGCAACGGTATTTTACGGTGAGAATTGGTTTTGAACATTTATTTCCTATTGCATTTATATCCCATTTCAGTTTAGTAATGCTTGGATGGGAGGAACAATATTAGGGAGTTARATAAATATCGTAAAAACATCCTTTATAGTATGACAGACATTGTTACTGTTTCAATATACTAAGCGTAGCTTACAACAAACCAAGTGAAACAGCCAAGCCAAAGTTCCAAATTATGCAAAAAAACGTGCTTGGGCAAAATGAAAAAAATATATCATAYATATTATACTTTTCATTAGGACTTAGAGAATAACCAGTATTTCTCTTGAATTTTTTATGTTTATCGCTTTATTTTGATGTATAGGTAGCATAGAGAAAGATACAAAGCGATAATGTACATAATTTTCCTATTAACTTTGAACAAGACTTTGTGGTTTTTAAATACAAAATATTGTGCTACAAAGCTTTTTAAGAACCTCCAGTATAATAAAAAACCATGATAGCTTCATTTTTTCGGTAACAGTCCCAATTCCACATGGAMTTAATGCTGTCATTGTTGTTGACTCACCTTGTTCTGAATTACTGTTTGAATATATTATAACCCATAGAGTATGACATAATGTTTCAAAAATGCCTTACTTATTATTGTGGTGTAGTATATAAGTATACATTGTTCAGTCTTAAAATGTGGTTGATTTTCATTCCTAGTTTGTCAAGACTTCAGAGTAAGGGAAGATGGAGCATTGGCAAATAAACTACAAGAAGAAGAATGTAGGTTTATAATATATATGTTTTTATTTTTTTATCTTCAATTGTACCATTTATCCTTTGCAATAATGTTTATTTTCTAGATTTAGATTATTCTTTAGAAAGGTTTAAGTTAGATCCTAAATTTAAAAGAACACTCATTATTTTTATATATAAAAATCACAGATAAAGTTCAAAAAATTTAATACCAAAAATTTAATGATTGAAAAAAGACTAAAGCTAAAAGCTCGATAATTTTATGATATTTGGTTATACAAGTGTAGAGGAAGGAAGGAAGGAAAATGGCACAATCTTTGGCATTAAAACCATTAGTAATACAATACTAGCTATGTCATGTCACAATTTTAAATAAAACTTAACTCCCAAAATAAATTTAAAAGATACTATCKAATTACATTTATGAATATGAAAACTATCAAATATTTTTGTACCAAACATTAACAAATACTCTTTTTACCTAATCCYTCATCACAAATTCAAGAATAATTATACATCATCATGCAATATTATCAGTGTTTAACAAAAATTAGAATTTGATCTAGGAGTTAAATTCCAATTCAATCTGTGAGTGAGTCATACGAGAACTTCAATCAGCAGAGAGTTTTTTTCAGGGTTATTCAATAAAAGTGAAGGGTTTTCAGGGCTCGAACGTGAAAATGAAAAATTGCGGTGATTAACATGAAAGTTTTGGCTGAGTAATATATTAGATAAGATAACTCATATATTTCATTCTACTTTTCTGCCATTTTTTTGAGTTATATACATAATGATCATTTTGAAAAAAAAGAGTGGATTAAGTGAATTAAGTAAAATTTGAAATGGTAATTATTAACAAAGTGAAATGTAATTTGAAACTTGTAAACAAAACCAAATGAAAGGAAAATAGAGTTTTGGTTTCTAGTTTCCAAATAAAAAAATCCCAGATTTAAAATACTTTTTAACAACATTGATTTAATTCTCTTGCATTGATGTCTTAATTGTTGTGGTTTATTTAAATTTTCAGTCCAAAAGCATTACGGCATGAACAGAAATGAAAGAAAGAGTGTGCGAACTGATGTTCGTGTGGCCAAGCAAACTTATCTSGAGGAAATAAAAACAGCACAGCTCTTGCCAGAAGACGAGCTGTGTAAAATGTGAGTTTGAAATAACTATTATTAATGGGAATAAAGGGAGGTATAGTGGTAATACACTCAATTCTCAATTCTGGGGTCTCATGTTCAATTCCTGAATTCAACATCACATGTAAGTTGAGTTTGTTGGGTGTCTCCCTTGATTCAAGGCTTTTTCTTCTGGGCCTGGTTGTACGAAGGGTGAATAGCGCTATCCAAAGAATAAATCCTTATCCAGTAGATAAGTCAATGCTGTTATCCAATTAATTTATCCGCTGAAAATGATTTATCCATCGGATAGCACTATCCACTGTTCCTTCTTTTCTTATATTCGTCCCAGCTCTACAAAACCCAACATACTAAATTCAAAATTGATCTGAGACTTAGGTGTGTTCTGAATTAGATCATCTTAGAGTCTGTTTTTAAAGGTTAATGCTACAAATTCTAGATCAACTTTGTTATCATTTGAATTYATGAACAGTATTAGTTGTTGCCCCGATGATGCACTAGTTGTGCGAGAGCTTGGCTAATGAAATTTGTAAATATATGCGAAAGAAATACAATTTTGTCCTAACTATTTCTGCACACAACCACATTTCAGACATTAAGATGTAGAGTATGTGAAACATAATCAGAGTATATTCTTGATATAATCTCATTTCGAGGTAATACACTATAAAGACCTGTATCTGTTATTTACATTCTTGATAATACTAATACTCTTCTTATGTTGTGTYAGGGAAGAAACTGATAAATGGCTTGCTAGGGATCTCCAGGAAAAGCTGCATGATGAGGTGAGTTAAGCCTAATGGATTTTTTAATCTTAGATTTATTATCTTTGATGTCTTTGTGTGATTGTTTACCATGTTTAACAGTCTAGAAATAGATTTTTTCAGTTTTAAAAACATATTGAAGCTTGTGCTGGTGTTTCAGCTGTAGTTCTGATAGCCTTCTTCAGAATTTGCTGCATTATACAAAACTCTATTTTCATGATGTTCAAATWACAAAACAATCCTAATCACTAATAGAGTAGCATTAAAATGTGTAAGCTTTAGATAATGCAATAATCAGGTACAAGCTAGTCCTTACCAAATTTAACCTTTTATCTCATAATTATTTTATAAAGAATACTGAGGTTAGATTTGTGATATATTTGTTGACTTAGTAATAATAATTTCTCGAGAATTAGAATTTCAAAATAGGGTYACATGATAAGGACAAGTCTATTACAGTTTTAATCATATCCTTTTTGTAATCACTACCAAATCCTGCAATCTGATTGGTCCAAAGGAGTGTGATTAATTCCCAAATCGCATCCTTAGGAGCTCTTAATCGCATCCCAATTTTTTTTCAAGAAATAAAATAAAACAAAATAAAACAAAAAAAAACAAAAAATATGTTTTTTTGTTCGCATTAAGTTCTTCTACTACATTAAATTGATTATCCTGCACTCTTTATTGTGTCTTTTTCTTGTGTATGATTACAAAAAGGATATGATTAAGTGGTAATTGAACTTTGTGTTGTGCAATTTTGGTCTGAAATCAAACTTGCAATTACAAATCGCACTCCCGCTATGCCGTCGTGCGATTTTGTAATCGCGCGTTTGATTTCAGACCAAATTGCACTCCACTCAGTTCAATTACCATCATTAATTATACAGCTTCTTATTAATCCCATATAGGTAACTGTCCAATTATTTTCTTAATTGGACAGGTCTTGTTGATATGRGATTAATTAGCCAGCTATATAATTAATAGGTAATGGGATTTCATGCTCCCCAATCAAGAAATATTTGGCCTATCGCGGCCTCATCCAACTTTGGAAGTCCTCAGAATTTTCCTCTATGGAGTCCTATTACATATACTAATTTCCCAAGGTATACCAAAAACAAAAGAATTAAAACTATCAGTAGGGGCACTGTACTTTCATGTGAACAAAACCTTACAGGCCATTGTAATGAAAGTAGGATGACCCACACTAAAAACGTAATAGTAAATCCGAATATTAATTTTTTTTGACATTTTTATTGATTTTTTTAAATAATTTAATTTGTATTTTTGTTACAGGAAAGAAGAGCAATAAGACACCAGCAAGAAATTGAGACTCATGATGCTGTAAGCATTTTACACAATTAACATCTCATTGATTATTATATAATTATTATAATTTATAATGTACAATATTTTATCCTCATGTACTTTCACATTTATGGATTATTTTCATAAATAAGAATGCACCATCATCATCATCATCATCATCATTAGCATTACATAAAATATTTTACTTTCGTACTCTTGCATTGACGATTTTTTTCATAATTTAAATGAGAAAATTATCTAATTTATAGAAAGTGGCTAAACAACTACAAATGCGAGAAAAAGACAAATTTGACCGAGAATGGCGCAGGAAAAAAGAAGAAGAAGAAAGAAGACATTTGCAAAGAACTATGGAAGAACTAAACCATAGTGAGCGAGGTATACAATTTTTATCCTAAACTTATCGAGGTTCTATTAGGACCCCATTCAAAAATGCCTAAGCTTTGTCTAAAATTTTCAACCTTTAAAAAGAAAAAAGTAAATTGATAAAATATTTGTACTTACGTTTAAATAGTTAACGTCTTCTTGAGGTAAAATGATTCCCGAAAATGGCAATAATGGAGGGGAAAAAACAATAATATTGATGATAGAACTGAGAGGAAAACAAAATGGCGGACGAACTATCAAGCAGTCGATTTAAATTGCGCGCGCGTCAGATCAGATAATTAGGTTTTATGAATGGCGGTAAAATGGTGGCTACCGCTGATACAAAAGGCAAGCGAGCAAACTGTTATTCCCCTTTTCTCCTCTCCTCTCTTCTTTTTCCCTTCTATAGTAAGTATTTTTAGTTTGTGAGCTTACTCATATCTATAATAGCAAATATATTATAAAGATTTTTGTGTAGTAGGAATTTTTTCAAATCTGACGGCATATTTTCAAAAAATAAATAGATTCAAGAAGAGGAGCTGCAAATCCAGTTAGTGAACCTATATCCATGAATGGKCACACCGACGGCGTTCAGAGAAGAGTCCGAAGAACCAACAGCAGAGAAGACAAGAGACGAAGTACCGGAAGCGGAAGTAGTGGTGTGGTGG
>NW_022261322.1:32123-52933 GCF_009602425.1 Actinia tenebrosa | reverse complement strand
TCATTAGTAGGTTTAAATTTAATAAAAATTGGCATTTTTGTTATTAAAGATTCACATTAATTTTACAACATAATACCCAAAAGGAATGAAATTTTTTTATATTGACATAGGATGTCTTTGTGTTTTTGCAACATGCACAAATTTCAAATGTGAATTTTGGCCTTCAACAAAGAATCTTAACAGAATTAATTAATGAAAGCCATCAACTGCTCTGAAGTTGTTTGGGTTGCCAAAACATAAAAAAGCACTACATAAACACTAATTAATATTTAGATCTTATTAACTGAGCGGGAGGTCTGTACGGGATAATCTTGACCGAGGTCTGTACCCGACCGAGGTCAAGATTATCCCGTACAGACCGACCAAGCTCGGTTGATAAGAGTTTTATTATATGACCACTTTTCATTGAAAAGGACAAAATGTTTTCGCYGTAAGATTAATATGCCATCGGACTGGTTAATACTAGAGAATCTAGACCAGTCCGCGATGCAATCTATCCAATCAGATTGCTCAATTTGCTAGTGTCCAGGCTCTAAGATTCACGGCCATATAATAATAACGAATATTAATGAGGTGTTCTATTTAACAATCATTTGCTGGGGTGAAGTGATCATCAGTGAATATTTAATAAGTCATAAGTCTTTTAGCAGTGAGGTAAAGATTTAATGATTATTTGCCTTAGGCTCAGTAAATATTGGGGAATAAAAATGGCGAGGTAAATATTCCCCGATATTCAGTAAGGTGAATATTTGTTTAGTACCTTTAACACAAGTGAATATAATAAATAATGGAGAGAGAGAGAGTTTTTTGTTTATATCTCTGCAAGTGCTACAAATCAACAAACGAGCAAGCAGGTGCATGTTAYATTCCCGTRTAGGTGAATATAGCAGCATAAGAAATCAATTGTGACAAGATGAGCATGCTATATTTATTATATTCACTTGCGTAAAAATACTAATTGACACTAAAGGCTGTTGTATATCAATATTCAACTGATCAGGGAGCAAGATTTTCTATAATCACCCRGGTAATGATACTAAAGGCTGTTGTATATTAATATACAACCAATCAGTGAGCCAGATTTTCTATAATCACCTGGGTAATGATACTAAAGGCTGTTGTATATTAATATTCTAGTGAATCTACATTGAGAGGAAGGACATGGACAGACTCTTAGTCAGACAGACAGACAGACAGAATGCCTTTATACATAGAAGACCCGTACTTTTGATGTACTGACAAGAAGGTTAGCGTCGTAAAACTTTGTTTCTATCACAACATTTCCACTAAAATAAAAAGACAAAAAATAATGAGTTTACTTTAATAACAAGAATTAATTTTCTGACTTAACTTCAAAGTGAAATGGATGAAAAATTATACCATGTCAAAAGATAAACTATACATTGCACAATAAATACCGATAATCACCCAAATCAGATATTTATAAATACAAATGTAAATAAAACACATAACCTCAGATCTAATGTTCAGTCTGCAATTAGGATTCCAACATCAAGGACAAATAGACATATGAACTCATTCATACCTAGGGCCACCAGGCTCATAAGTTCATCTTTTTTAGATATAAATATTGTATATATCAATAATTTCAACCAAGTAAATCTAAGGTATATTTTATTTAAGGTTGATAAATAAYGCTTATTATTATATCATTAGATAACCAATGTTCTGACACAGTGCAGTTTTTGTATGACTGTGAAAAGCTCAGTGCCATAAGCGTGAGGTGCCATGACCGTGATGCTTTCTAGAATTTTAATTGGCTGATTTTTTTCACACGCAATGTGATTGGTCTGGCATTGCYGTGAACTTGGCRTGACCGTGTCCATGCCATGTTTATGCCGTGTTCCGAGTGTATTTGATTGGATGGAGAGTAAATTCTCATGCAATGTGATTGGTCTGGCATATCCATTGCCGTGTCATGGCCGTGTTTGTGCCGTGAATTTTTCACAGTCATACGAAACCTGCACTAAGCTGAAAGGTGGAACTTACTTTAAGACATTTGCAGGCATCATCTGTGATTCAGGTGCCGCTTCTATCAGGGATTGCCAAGTGTTGGTAGATGATGGAATCACAAATCCAAAATCAAAATACCACTCTGAATACACAAAGAAAAGAGTTATGAATGTTTATAAACATTGCGTCTATCTATTCATTGCTCTTTTACTCCAACAAAGGACTAGCATCCGAAACTTCAGTTTTTTCATCTTTTCATGGTGTATAATTTACTTTTTTATCACTACTGTTTCATTAGAAACACCGACGCAGCTCACGCTCTATCTACTCAGTTGTTTTCTACGCACCTTCTAAGCATTTTCCCTTAAACAAGACCTTCTGTTCAAGTCTGAACTTATTCATTTCTTCTTGTGACGAGAAGTTTATCTCTCTAGAAACAGCTTTACATTTTAATATCTTTTTAGGAACCCTAGCTGTTGGTATAAAATTACAAATCAATTGTTAATAAAAGTTGAGGGTCATGTGTCACATCACCAAAAGCTGCCAGAATAATCAGTCTGCTCTAACAAATTAAAAATTAATTAATTAAAAATAATTTTGATTAGACACTTTGATGCAAATTGTATATAAATAAATATTTTGTTCATTGATCTTAGCAAACTCAAAACTATTCATTATCAACTAAACGATGAAAAGTATAGGTGAAGAATAAGAATATTGAAGGAAAACCAGATGCAAGGAACTTATGATCAACAGCAAAAAGTATTTTTAGTATCTTTTTGTCACATCATGCTGCTATTAAAAGGCCTTCTGTATAAAAGCATTGCACTGTTTTAATATACTCCATAAAGGGTATTTTTGATGCAGTGTTGATATTTTTATTTCCTTACGTTGCTATTGTTATGGGTTTTGTTTCAAAACAATGTGACACTGCTGTGATGGACTTAATAAGGAATATTCTTAGCCAAGTCCTTTGTAGCTGATCATATTGTTGTTAATGTTATTATTAATTAATAACACAGAATGAAGAATTATTGTTGTAAAATTCATTACCTTCATGTTCTACACCTGGCACAGATCTACCAAAACAAAAAATAAGAAATAAATTAATAATAACTTTATTTAAGAAGGTTAAAAAGTATTCATAAAATACACCAGGTTTAGCGAATAGCTAATCTTACCCTAAGCCTTCAAATCTTACCCTGGGCCTTCAATGTTAACGTTATCATCATTAGGTATGCAAGGTATTGAAGCCATTTTAAGACTCAAAGCTAAGCTGGGGGCTAACAATTCAGGCACATGTTAACATCTATTACTAGCAAAAACTTCTAAAAACTTCTAAAAATGCTCTAGTCCAAAGATCCTCATCAATAGGATACGCCATTTTGAAAACTAGGACGCTTTGCTTGTCCACATCTTGTTTGATAGYGTTATCCAATGGGAGTTCACAATAGAATGAGCATGGCTAACAGCCAATCAGAATCTATTATATATAATCGCGCAATTTGCGGGGGGTCCAGAACAAGCTTTCAAGCRATGTTTCACAGACGGTATTTACAAAGAAAATTCTGGATGTGATGCAGGCTACTCCCCTCCCCGCTTCTCAAAAAAATGAATACTTCCTAACTTTACTATCATCATAAAAACTATAACACAAATAAATAAGCACAGAAATGAATGTTTCTTATACTTACAAATCTTCACTTCCTTGCCATAGTATTTTCCCATTGTCGGCATCTCTTAAATTCATCCAATTTCTATTGTAGGGTTAAGGAAAATAAACTATTGGTCTTAGACACTTTGACTTCTAGGAATAGACCTTTTTCGAGTTCCAAATTACTGCTGTGTCCCTTAATTAGAGACTCATTTACTCAGGGTTAGCCTCGTATCAGTGTAAGAATATTCACAAATACCAACAGTAAAGTAAAGAATGCACAACTTGAACAATACAAACACTGAAATGTCATGGATCTTCATTGGAACACACAAATGTTATGTAAAAAATGAAGGTTAAGTTTGAGAAACAGAAAACTTGAAGGTGAAGTATTCATAGTATAATGAAATCTTCATGCATTTTGGCAGTTGGGTGTTATCACAAAATGTTATACAAAATTTGTATGTAAACAATAGTGAAAGAAATTAGTTTTCGTTTCAGTAATAAACTGTTGTTCCTGTACCACATTTTGTTATCTGTCAACCAAAGGTATGAACAGTTATTTAAGTATATTTAACTGGCTGTTTCCAAACAAAGATATTCCTGTACCACATTTTGTATTCTGTCAACCAAAGGTATTAAACACTTATTTCAGTATATTTAACTGGCTGTTTCCAGTCAAAGATATTCAAGTACCACATTTTGTATTCTATCAATCAAAGGTATTAACACTTATTTCAGTATATTTAACTGGCTGTTTCCAAACAAAGATATGAATGCTTATTTCAGTATAATAAACTGGCCGTGTAGTAATTAGGAACAAATTGCATAAGGACGATTTGTGTAGTTAAAGAAGTTATTTCTATCATAAATCTGGAAAGTTTTTATAAATCGAGATTTTAAATACTGTAATAAAACTGACTCCAAAATTTATATAATATTACACCGGTATAGGCAACCAAAAAGATGATTACATAATCAACTCAAGTGCTACACACACTTGGATAGTTCAAATTTGGGCTAAAGAGTTATTCTCTTGGTACTTGTTTGCACATTGTCGACATTTTGTAATGCTGAAATGAGCTCACAAGAAGTCGTTCTCCATCTTAAATAATGCATTAAAAATGAAATTTATTTCATTTGAAATGAGTAGCATGGATATTATCTCAAATAGAATCTAAGAGATAGAATCTTAAGGTGTCAAAACACATGATGTTCTGAGCGAATGAAAAAATCTCATGAACCAAAATATCTATTTATAACAAGAAAATTAATAATCTCACTGAACCAAAGCGACATTATTAATARCCATGGTAATAAAATGACGCCTATTCTATATTCATTGGGCAGTTTGACAGTGGACTTGGTTGTTAGTAAAATCAGTCAAAACAATAATCGAAGCTGAGTAAAATATAAAAATTGTATACTAGATTATATTGTAGAAAACGAGTACTAAACTTAAACTTTTAAAAATATATCTATATTGTACAAAATCTGTACAAAGAGCGTTTGAAGTCACTGTGACACAACTACGATGACAACCATTTAAAATTGTAATTTATATAATTTTGTCTAAAGAAGTTGTCTGATAGGTTTAGATTTAAGCAGTGAGTTCATTGGATTCTTTGAGGAATTCTATCAAGATCAAAGTAGATCTTAACTAATTTTTTCGATCAAATAAAAAACATTGTAGGGTTGTGTTTTTACCGCTTCCAAAGTAAACAATACTGAACTCGAAATTTYGCGACAAAGTAGCTCACTTCAAGGTCACTCCTAGCTTTGCCACAGCCTTTTAAATGCATTAAACGCTAATATTTAACATTAAATAACCTGTACCAATATGCATTGAGGATTAATAGACGTTAAGTTAAAAAATATAACGTTATTTTTCATGTGTACTGAAAAATTTCACTTCATCTAAAGGATACAACCTGAAGCCTTCAAGGATTTTCTTGCTTCGTTCTTCGCTCATTTCCATCGATATTTTCTTTATATTTCCTAACTTTAATACTTATTGATAATAAATAACGGCTCTGGAGTCGTGTAGGGGAGCTAAAAGGACGAAAAACGTGAAGAAAACATGAAAAATCCGTCTAAATTCCCTTCTCTCCAAGAAATTTCAACTTGCTCAACTTTTCGCGGTCCCTTCCAGTCACGTGGTTTACAAGCTACGCATTGTGGGTAATTGACGGATATTACGTCATTAGCRTATTGAAAAACTATATTACAGTGACTGTAATAAATATATATATAGCTATTAAAAAATAATTTCTTTCCATTTTTGTCATCAACAGCAAAATAAATGATGCCTCTAATGTTTTAGATTAATCGTTTTTCCTTATTTTCGTGGGGTTAATTTTTCGTTCGCAAATGATTTCGCCCACGCTCTCGGGTTCTACAGATATGCAACCAGTCTGGTCGTTACGCGAGGTTTTTTAGTACACTGTTGGTCGCTTAAGACAGGGGTTGRCCCTCGACGGGATTTGGAACACTATGCGAAACACGAAGACTTCGAATTATTTAGAACATATAAATTTAGGGGGGATCGGAAAATTTTTTACCAGTAAAATGAAGGGGAGGGGGGGGGGGGGTTTRAWTTTTTTTTCAGAGAATGGGGGGGATGCAAAATTTTCAGAAGAAGCTACGAGAGATTGCCCGGGGGATAGTTATTTTTGGGGGGATTTCAAGGGGGGGTCTTAAGAACTCTTTTGGCCTTTTAAAGATTTAACCTGCCCCCCCACCCCTCTGCCAYACATCATGAACGCAGCATAAAAACATAGAGACAGAGCTATTCATAACAGYCAGCATTAAAAACAAAACAAATGACTGGCCACTAAGGTCGAGATTATCAATAATACTATTCAATAACTATTCAAATTCTTTAATGAATTGCCTATATCAAATCAAAGCTTAACGAGCTAATAGTTTATGCTTTGATTGGCTAAAAAATTGCTGCCRGGCTCTTTGTTCTTTGGCGAAAATGTTAAAGTATTTTAAGTGCTTCGATTCAGACTTCAGTCAGGAATCAATAGTCAATGTGTTCGACTGGTACCCGTTTTGAATCCCTCTAGATTTCCTTGTCTTTTCATTCTTTCCTAAGATCAAGCCTCACATACGATCTCTGATCCCCAACCAACAATACTACTATTTGTACCGGTTTATTGTATTGACTTTTCTTTTTTTTCTCCACTGTTTTTTATTTCTATTTACTTAGTTTATTATAAGTACACAATTGGTCTGTGCTATAGGATTACGATCCGCACACGTGTGGAGTTTGATTTGCTCAACACACGTGTATGAAGTGTCTAAGAATAGTCTCACTGTAAAACAGACAAGCGCACGTGTCCAACGCGTGTGTCACTAACAATTTGTTACCAAAAAGTTGCCATTTTCATACCGCCAAAAAACTCTCTAATTTTCTTACTGTTAAGATAACTTTTAATGCTATATTTCTTTGTCGAATGGAAATGATTTCCCTCTGATCGTTTGTGTGTGTGTGTGTGCGTGTTATAATCCATATATGGAATTGGAGGGTTTTCTACSGTTCTTTGCACTGAATAGCTGATTAGTTCAGCGGCTAGTCTTACGAGTTTACATTTGCATTTTCTTTGTGGATTGATTATGTTTGTAAGCGGGCACAAAGGTGAATGAAAGATTTGATGGTGCTAAGACAGATGGCCTAAAGGGTCGTCATTCATAACTACCATTCAAGAATAATCGTCAGRAAAAAATGAGAGCACGAGGAATATACTAAATACCCGATAGTGACCTGCTCTACTGATGTATTTGGAGCCGTGTTCAAGAGCCTCAAGTTTTTAACGTTAAAATGAAGGCTCCGAATTTTGATTTAAGTTCGCTATCCTTCGTATCTAAAGCCCGCAAATTTCTCAAAAGTAGAAA
Source organism: Actinia tenebrosa (assembly GCF_009602425.1). The sequence continues at coordinate 45,405 of NW_022261322.1, read as the reverse complement.
TAGTACCACAGAAAGACGAGATTTCAAAGCAATTTCATTCTCAAATGAAGTTTATCAAGAAACATGTCGACCAGTGAAGAATAGAGAAGAGAGTTCAACTTGGAGGCACCCGTTAACAATTTGGCAGAAAAACAACACTGAGAAATCAAACGCGGGAGAAACGACAACCCCGCGAACTTCAGTACGATCGTATAAATACCCATGGGGTAGAAAAGATGATGGCGAAGTTGTAAAAAAAGAAGAGAGCGCTTCAACCAATGAGATACAAAAAGACGAGGGCATCTTCACCGTAGAGGTACAAAGTGTAAAGAGTTTTGTAACTAGTATAAATTAGTGTTTTGCTTAAATTTCGGAACGTTGGTATTTAGTTACAATACGCTAATGTTTTTTTGTGGTCAAATGATATAACTGAAGAATTCTTTGAGAGATTTTGAAACAATAAAAAGGTATCTATACGAGGTCTTWAAAAAAGTAAGAAAAGTTTTGGAGAATTAATTTTTCAGATTTATTGTATATAAAAATATACATGAGTGTTTGTAAAAAAGCGCGCGTTTATAGCAGAATTTATAGCCACGTGTGCCTCGAAAGCCAACAGTATGTACGTTTTAAAATTRATACCACTAGCACTACAATGGTTTAGTACTTCATGACACCAATGTGTATATATATTTTTACAGAACAATTGTTGACTACAGAATATGGCTTTTTTACGCTAAAATGGTTTTCATGGCTGATCTCTCTCTTTCTTCTCGTGAAGTTGAATTCATTTTACATAAGTCAAACAATAGAAAGGAAAAAAATATGCATTACTTCGTACACAATTTCAAATAATAGTCTTCAATTTTACTGTGAAATGATATAAGAAAATTTGACTTAATCTTTGTAATTTTGTTATGCGGTAGTTTTTGGTATTTATAATATATTCTTTGAAGCGTAGCTTGTTTCAATTGACTTACCGGGTGACGCCCGTTTGTGCTTCGACCCTAAATTTGCTCATATATAGTGCTGATAATGTTTTTAAGTTTAGTTTTTAAGAGTCATATAAATGATTTGATTTTAAGGTTGTTAGGTTACGAACGTAAGATAAATTGGAAAAAAATCACTGAGTTGTGCGCATTTGATCGAACTCTGCTGGTATYCGAGTAAGGTTGTTTGGCGTTTCTGTGTGTGCTCGGGTATATATTAGAGTCTTTTGTTTTACACATAAATAGTTATTTGAAATTCAAGCTATTTTGCTCAACACATGCACCAGCACAAATAGTTGACGAATTCAAATCGCTATAAACACACTGAGAGAGATAAGAAATGCTTTTTGCAATAACAACACACAGCTTTTGGACTGTTTTTTTCTCCAATTGTTTTGAAATGTTAAGTTTTGTTATCATCATACAAATTACAACTATTTGTTATTATTTATTCACTCAATAGATCTAAGTGAGATACAAAAGGATGAATTGTTAGCCTATACATCCCAATTAATTGAAAAAGTTAATCATTGGATTGATATTGCTTCGGCAACCCAAAAGTCGACAGTTAATTTCGATAAATATAGAGATAAAACAATTTTTCAAAAAGGCTAAAATCCGCGGCCAAACTAGACGATTGGTCAGAATCAAAATAAATAATCCGTCGTGTATCAATCAATTATTTAACCCTACAAGTTTTAAGGAATAATAAATGTCAAAGCAAACCTGCTTCTTAGTTAGAAAGTATGCCACATTTTGTATTTTTCATTAAAGAAAATATTTATCTTTGGTAGGATAATTCTTGAAGAATCGTTAGAAACTAAAACCATATGATAAAACAGTACGCTTTACATTGTTTACTTTCAAGCAACGARAAAAAAAACAACTAAAACTTAGTTCGATTAACTCAAAACATATATATTCCTGAGTTATTTCCTTTCTTTCCTAATAAAATAATTTTAAACTTCTTGCATGAATAAACTTACAAATTGATTTTTTTTTGGAAAACATTGTGGTAAATTAGTGTAAAAATCCTCATTCAAAGAACTTTTTTTTACATCTTGAGTGGTTTGGGATGAATTCTAGTGGTCTTTCGAAGGCAACAGGTGCAGAATGAAGCACGTTGTAAAAATGACAATTCAATATCCGTTCAAATTAAAAAGGAAATTCTCGTCTAAATACCCAACATTTTAATGGACTTATCTTATTGTATATATTGCTAACTCAGCCTTAGAGTGAACGTTGCACTATTTGTTGCAATTTTTAGTTGTCGTAWAAAATACAAACGAAAATATTTTCAAAATAGCCTAGAAAATAACACCTGCTTTGATATTATTATCAATATTTCTTTTCAATTCATTTGCTTTTCTTTTCAAAAACACCGGGGGGGAAATTGTGTTAACTGTTATTGAGGTTGAAAAACTTTGGTTGGATCTTCCCGCCAAAAAACTTGCGCGCATCCATCTTATTACCCCTACTTCGTGTTCATGGTTTGTTTATTATTTTAGTTTTCATTTTTCTAGTTTATTTTCTGGATAACCTTCCTTGGTAATTAACGGGCTAAAACATAGACAAACTAAGAGCTTTGTTTATTCCGGTAATCCTAGCAAACGAAAGAAAAACGAAGATGTTTTTGTAAACATAGGAAGCTTGCTAATTGAAGGAAAGGAACACTTTTGGAAAATAAGCAAATAAGAAAAAATTAAATCGAAAAAAAGAAAAAAAGAAACGATTTTGTGTATCCGGCATTTTATCATCACCGAAAAATATGTTATCAAAAAATATAAAATGCTAATAATATCCTTAATTTCTAGAAGGTGACGTTTTTAGCAATGAAATTGTGGGTAAGAGCTGCAATAGAAAATGTTTTATGCAAAGAAAACGATTTTTATTGGAAATTTAAACAAAGCAGGAAACTTAGCTAACAAAGAAGGCTGTGAATCTTAAAATTCAGCACGAATTGCGTAAACGTTGCGAGAACTTCGCATGAAAACATGAATAGCACTACTTTCTACACTTGCAGCTGAAACTTTCGTCGCGAAGAACTAGTCTCACTATAAAAACGTTTTCAGATGCAAAAGAAKCTCTTTATTTAACCAAAAGTGCCCCACACTACCTCAAGGGTCAAAAAATTACCACATCTTGGTGGCATAGYTCGTGGTCTGATGATCAAGTGTTTTAATGCTTTTTTATAATTTTTTCTCCAGCTTGTCAAACCACATTATGGCTACCTTGGTCTAGTCTTAGTCGGTGGTGCTGATACTCCACTTCAGAAACATTACGTTAAAGAAATCTTACCAGACTCCATAGYGGACAAGTCTGGCAGCGTGCGCATTGGTGACGAACTAATCGAGGTGAATGGTCATACGCTAAGAGGTCGCACTCACAGCTCAGCGCTGGTAGTTATACGAACTCTTCCACCGGTGATCAAGTTCTTGATTGAAAGATCAAAAGACGGAAATAAAGGAATTTTGTCTTCGTTCGCCTCTGAGGAACCGGAAACTGATAGTGGAGAYCCTRACATAACTTCCCCCAAGGCAAGATCAAGGAAAAGAAGTGTCCTTCAAATGGCAAATGATTCTTGCGTCATTAAAAAGTCTGTAAGCACCGTCATCGACGTAGTCTCAAGAAATATTCCCAGTCCTCTGGTCAAACCTGCTAAACTGGTCAGGCGAGAATCAAAATGCACGTCGTTTGTTGGCGTTGCTAATGGAGACGATGACGTCAAAAGTTGCAAGGGCGGAGAGAGTGTTAAAGATGGAGTTGTTGATGAGGAAGCGAATGATTATGATGATCGATTGAGCATGTTGAGCAATACGTCCGAATGGTGTGCGAGACAGGTAAGACCTCAAACCATTTTACTTTTCCCGTATTCAAACTATAGTATACATATGGGAAGTAAACTTAAGGTGGTGTTGTTAGCATTAGTGCACTCGTATCTTACCTCTTGGGTAGTATTGGAGTCAATGTTTCGCGAAATAAAGGGCTATTCAATGAAATATTTTTTACTAATTTATTCACAGATGACAATGTCTACTCCTTCACAAGATTCCACAATTCAAAATGACGATTTGTCTGATGTCATGTCGACGTTTTCAATGAGCACCTTGTCGGAAAGCCTCCCGGAGCCCTTTACAGAAGAGGCGTTGGACAGACATGAGGAATATGTCCCTTGTTATCAATCTACGCCCCTACGTCATGGGTCTCTCAGAAAATCAAGGGTCCTTACTGAGTCCATCATTGAAGTGGACTCTGACGAAGACGAGGAAAAAGTGCCCAGTGAGCCCAAAATGTTTTTGCGCCGCGGTTCTCTCAGAGCAAGAGGGAGCCTGGCTCTAAGGCGAGTGAGTTGTATCGAAGACGAAGAAGAGAGAGCAACATGGCCGACATCAACGAGACGTCAGAGGGCCTCACTTAATTGGGACACTTTTGTACCTCCACCMGACAGACCCGTAAGAAGAAGCTCCTCTGGATGTATCAGGCCCTCGTCCATGTATACAAATAACGTCCCTTCTGGAAAGACTTCTGAGCAAGCCAAACAGTCWTCTCGTCGACTTCAACGTTCAAACAGCACTGGAAAATACATCGACAAACAAACTCTACGAACTAAAGTCTACAGGAAGCAAAATACCGGAGGGTGGGGATTCACTATTGCCGGAGGAGTCTGTTCTCCGTACGGGGATTTGCCCATACATATTCTAGACATTGAAAATTCCACAACAGCGGGAGGAAGCTTGCTGAAAAAGGGGGACGAAATTGTCTCATTCGGTGGAGAAAACTTTGAAAATATCACATTCTTGGAAGCAAATAGAAAAATGAGAAACTTTGAAGAAAATYGTGCGACTGTCATCATAAAGAGAAAATACTTGCACAGAAAGAAAATGCAGGCTTGTAGTACGTTTGCAGAAGCGTGGAACGAACAGGCAAGGCAGAGCCAACGAATAAGGCAAAGACCAGAGTCTTTTTATTACTAAATGCACATGCAAAACTGACCCAGAAAACCATAACACCTACATTAACCTTTTCTAAGTTGTAACACAATATAAAGCATAATGAAAAAAAAGATGTTTGTGCACGAATACAGTCAACTCTCGCCTTGCGAACACCCCGATATTACGTACACCTTGCTATTACGGACAGGAGGAAAATCCCCGACAAAAATATTGACAAAGAAATGATCGTAATAAATTTTCGCTATTGCGGACGCTCGCTATTACGGACAYGAAGTGACGGTCCCGAGGGTGTCCGCTGTAACGAGAGTTGACTGTAACACGAATKAACTCACGAATTAAGGAATTATTATAGAAAGTACTATACGCGATTTGATCTCACAATGTCGAGCGTAACATGTTTCACTCAGGTCTTAGCTGCCATTCAGAGTCGTTAGTCAAGTTTTATTTACAGCTTTATTATTAAAGTGCCTAACCATATTCTAACCTAACCCATAGTTAGGGGGTGTAAAGAATTTTTCTACCGTCAAGCTCAATTAGATTGCACTCGGTATAAAACACAAGAAAATCTCTAAGATTCCTCATTGACCTAAATATAATAAATCACAAAAACYGTTAATCAATCATCAATAAAGAAGAATTTCTCAAGTGAATGTAACCCAAAAGATTTGTTTTCTGACTCGACTTTATTTCTGGTATCTTTAGTTTGCATGTCTAGGCATACGGTAAATATAGAGCGCGCTTTCACGTGATGTCACAMCACAGGTAGCCCAAGCTTGGTTTCTGTGGTTCTGTGATCATTGCGAAATAGCACGTCTTTGGCTCTGCGTGGTTATTTTTTAAATTTAGCCCGTTTTAAGATTTTYCCCCCCACCAGTTTCTTACTCGGCATCACATGTAAGTCGGTAGAGTACTAGTTTGTTGATTTAAAGGTTTTTCTACGGTTTTTTCTCCATCCACAAAACTTACATTACATTTTGAGGCATGCAGTAGATTTTTGGTTTGGATTTTGATATCACTGTTTTCTGAAATGAAAAAAATCCTTGTGCGCAAGCTTGAATTGGCGCGCATTTCCCTATCCATTATTCTCGCTTATTTCAGTTTTTCCCTTCCTTTATATTTTCTAATCGATATCTTCAAGGTAAGAAAATGTAGAACCTCGATTTTGATTTTAACTCAAGTTTATCTAATGTCAATAGACGGACTCAATCAAAGTCTTTCAATTATGCATCCCACACGGAAAGGAGTGACCGAGTGGGCTTAGTCATCAGTGACGCAAAAGAAATTTTAGGWATACTGGYCATAGCAAGGGTTAATCATCTATGGTCTAGGGGCCGACTAACCTCTCCCTTAGGCTTCGGCCGAGCTTCCTAATCAGTCTGTAATTCCTCCCGGGATAGCGGTGTTGGTGTCGAAATCGCCAGCGTAGCCGTAAGTCCATACGACGTAAGTCCATACGACGGTTCAGCACTCGATGTCTGGAAGTATGGTCCTGGTTTTAAAAAAGAAAAAAAAAAGATCACACGACAAACTTTTAAAGAAAATAACATTTGAAAGGGTAGAGTTTTTTATGCAAAGAAAGACTACACACTTAMTTCCTCCCCACCCTACCCCACCATTTCCGAAACCTGAAACCATTCAAACCACAGGGATCCCACTACAGTTGGTCTACGGAAGTCGGAAGTATTCAAGTATCGATAACGAAAGCAATACGTCTATTATTTAYATCTCAGAATTAATTCCAAAGATCTCACATTGAATCCTATCGTTTCCTTACAAGATATCAAAGCTATAATCAGTTATTTTTAGCCCATGGAAGTAGGACTACGTGTCGTACGAGGACAAGATTGGAAGTGGGGGAACCAAGATGGCGGCGAAGGCTTCGTAGGGACTGTGATTGTAGTTGGAAGATCTGGGAGCTTTTCTTCACCAGAAAAGACTGTCATAGTGCAGTGGGATGGAGGGACGAGGACTAATTATAGATGTGGACATGAGGATGCCTATGATTTATGTATACTTGATAACGGACCGATAGGTTAGTAAAAAAATCTACTCAAGCTTGAAGTAAACACAAGCTTAAACTTGGCTGGCCTGGCTTACATGTTGAAGCTATTATTCATCGTTTTGTTGTCGCTGTGGTTATTTCAAAACTTGGTATTTTTCGCTTTTTTACTTATCTAATATAAACAAAAYTCCAAACAAACGCATTTAAGCTTATAATTTTGGGATGCCAAATTACGTTAGTGAGGAGGCAGCAATACATGTGATGTCATTGCCGCCATGATTTGGTCTTGGTCTTGGTTTCATTTGTTATGTCAGCCAACATGGCAGCCATTKCATATCTTTTGTCCTTGTGAATCCGGCATATTCTCACCAGTGTKGTTGCGATGTATTTTGTTCTTGTGTCCATGTGAAGTCATAGTCACCATGCTCGTTGACTTGAACCAAAGATGTGGTCTTGGTTCCTTTGTTATGTTAGCCAACATGGCAGCCATTGCATGTCTTTTGTCCTTGTGAATGTGACATGTGCTCACCAATGTGGTTGTGATGTATTTTGTCCTTGTGTCCATGTGAAGTCATAGTCACCATGTTGGTTATCTTGAACAAAGGACTTTCTTCATGTAACCAACATGGTGACCATGTTTGTTGTTTTATACTCATGAGAAAGAATGCATACAACATTTGTATTCCTTGTTAACCTAGCTGTCACATTATTCTCATTGTCATTATTTTATTATACTGGGTAAAGTACGCACCATCACTTCCATCGATAGCAGTTGAATTTCAACTGAAGGAACTACCAACATTAAATATAGGTACTTTACCTTTTTTACCTTTAAGGGGTTGTACACAAGAATGTGTCATGTAGTGAGTGCAGGCAACAAGGAGTAGAAGGCATGTTATGGGTCTGTGCAAGCTGTCAGGGATATACTCTTTGTACGACATGTTATACCAATGATAAACATTCACTGGACCATGCCTTCTACAGAAAAGATTCACCTTCAAGCACTCCGTAAGTACAGATATAATGGGTAGTAATACGAACTTTGGAAAGAGAGAGGCTGTGTTCATGTTAGGAGGGGCTTTGCAGGGTCTGGAAAGGGGGTCCAGATCCCAAAGCATGCRCTATTTTTTTCCAAAATCTTGCATCCCCCAAAAATCAAAAATCAGGGAAAAATCAGAAAAAACAAAAAAACAAAAAAAGCAGGAAACAAAATCCCACATCCAGTATATGGAATCCGGCAATCCYTAAGTCATGGGCGATGACAATATCCCAAATCATGTAATTTGTTTTCTAGTTTCCCAGATCCCACGCTATATTTTATCCATTTCCAAGCTCCTGCGAATACACTTCCAGACCCTGGCTATAGATTTGGAAGAGGAAAGCTAAATATATATATATATATATTTTTTTCCAGAGTTCTTGTAGATAAAAGGCAAGGCCAACAAAAGGTTTCAGCTCAAGGAACRTACTTAGGATCTCAAGTTAGACGCGGTCCAGATTGGGACTGGGGAAATCAAGACGGAGGTCCTTCAAAAAGAGGTGTGGTAACRGATGTGAGGAGATGGGAAAATGAAACATTCCGTAGTGTTGTTGCAGTTAAATGGATCAATGGGGAAACCAATGTATATCGTCGTGGACACAAAGGAAAGGTTAGGATACACTTCAATACAGCTTTATTTTGAATCAAGGGACAGACCTAACAAACTCTACTCACATGTACTGTGGAGTCCAGGAATCGAATCTGAGACCCCAGAGGAGAGAGGAGAGTGCACCACCACTACATCACCCTTAGTTCACTAATGTATGTGATGTTGAGTCTAGGAATCAAACCTGAGACCCCAGAGGTGAGAGGTGAGTGCACTACCACTAAACCATCCTTGATTCCCATATAACAATGATGATGTTTGAAAGGAAATATCCTGAAATTTCGTTGGGATGAAAAAGTTTCTGAGTGGGAAGGTACGAATACTTTTAGAAATGTTTATTATAAAGCTATATGTACACCTACTTGCAAAAACGTTGTCATACAATATTAGAACATTAGTAATTTAGTGAGAAAGAAATACATTAAAAGCCAAAAGAAAAATTTCAGCTTCAGTGATCTTCTTTTGTTTTTTAATATAATTCCTATCCCACTAAATCACTAATGATCTATTTTCGTATGATAACGTTCTTGCAAGTAGGTGTATCTCTTTCCAAAATGTGTAATAATTGAAAATGTAAGTATATCTTGAGCAATGAAAAGTAAATCATTTGTTTTTGATAAAACAGGTTGATGTTATTTGTGTAACACCATCATTTGGGGGTGTTTACTACAAGGATCATCTACCAAAGCTTGGCTTCAACTATTCATCAGCTGCAAYGCCAAAAAAATTCACTCCATTACATGATTCAGGCAAGTGTCAGTTCAAGGTTGGTGAACAAGTCCAAATAGTACTTGAAGCTGAGGTTTTAAAGCTGTTGCAGRAAGATTATGGAGGATGGAATGAAAGAATGAAAGAGGTAACTAGACTGGGTGTATATGTATATAAATAAATATGCTATATTATCGGTTATTGTATGAGTGGGAGGCATTGAAATGGCTTCCCAGGAGAATGGTTATCTTACGAGTGGAAAACATACAGTACATTGCACGACATGCTGTAACATTGAAATGGCTTCCCATAAGAATGGTTATCTTACAAGTGGGAAACGTACATGCTACAACATGCTGTAACATTGAAATGGCTTCCCATAAGAATGGGTATYGTATGATTTGGAAATGCACAGTACTGACTTACAGGACATGCACATTATGRCATGCCGTAACATTGAAACGTYTAACCATTAGAATGGTTATTATATGAGTTGGAAACCTACAGTGCTATCTTACAGCATGTACATGGTATAATTGAGAGACATGTTGTGTCGTTTGGTCAACAGGTGATAGGGATACCTGGTACAATACAGAAGGTACTCGACAATGGAGGAGTAAAAGTACAGTATAAAGTTGGGCCTTCTAATACCTATACATGGGCATTCAATCCTATTGCGCTTTCGAAGGTATGTATATCTAATGATGATGATGATGGTGATGATGATGATGATGGTGGTGGTGATGATGGTGTGGTGATGATAGTGATGATGATGATGGTGGTGGTCATGATGATGATGATGATGATGGTGGTGGTGGTCATGATGATGATGATGATGATGATGATGATGATGATGATGATGAGGCCAAACAAAAAAATAAGTGTTTCCTGCACGACCAAACCTAATTTTCTTGCTGATTTTTGCCGATCCTAATATCTTTTTTGTTCCCAAATGCACCACAGGGTTTCCAGTAAGCTGTTGTATCAATGAAAAAAACYCTACTGACCCCAGTTATTTTTCTCATGCAACAGGAAACAGGCCTGATGATGACTGACTAATGTATTGATTGATTGAATGATTTGTTGATTCTTTTGGTATTGGCACAGATGGGTGATATTCAGGTGAACGACACAGTTTGTGTCCTAGATGATGTTACCTTAGTGAAAAAGTTGCAAGTAGGACATGGTGAATGGACTGACAAAATGGTGCCTGTAAGTTTGTTTCTAAGCATATTAATCTATATTTTTTTTATTGCACAACTTTGGAGAAGCTCAGACCATTTGCTGGCCATTTTTGCCCTCGTCTGCCCCATCCTCCCCATCCCCTAGCCCCCTTGCAGTACTTTTYATATAGGATTTGCGCCATCAAGTAATGGCAATCATAATATGGAGGCAGGAACTACTCAGTCTGGGTCAATTTGGTCTATAATCTGATTTACACAAGAAAGAATTCAGTTTCCCAGGGAAAAAAGACATGCTTCCTGTCATGGCTGCTATCACGTGATGGTGCAAAGCCTCTATTGACTAGTGAAAATAGTCCCCTTCACAGTTCCCTGCACCATCTTGAAAGGTAGCTGTGCCTTTGCATCGAAGCGAGACGAACAGTGAGCTTGCAATGATAGAGACTTTTTTTAACACCTTSRACAATTATTCACATGTCTCTACCATTGCRAGCTCACCATTCTTCTCACTTCAATGCAAAGGCACGGCTACCTTTCAAGATGGTGSAGGGAACTGTGAAGGGGTYTATTGTTAGAAATAAAATTTCTTAGTTTTTGTTGTTGTTTTTTTGTCAGATTCTTGGGAAAGAAGGAAAGGTTTTGAAGGTGTATTATGATGGTGACATCAGGGTTGTAGTTGGTAGCACATCCTGGACTTTGAACCCTGCCGTCCTTGTGAAGAAAAGAGATGCCATGGCAGTAAGAGAAGCTGAACAACAAACGCAGGCTGTTGCGACTGCCGCCTCATCCACAACTGCCGAAGGTTTGAGAATAGTTTGTTACTATGATAGTTGCAACGGAAGGATGATAGGGGGTTCCACTCAGATTCATTAATTGGATCCCATCCGTCTATCCATCCCATTTATCACTCCATCTAACATCCATCCTTTCTTCCATCCATCCATCTATCATTCGATGCATTCATTCATCCATCTATCCTATCCCATCCATCTATCAGTCTATCTATCCATACCTCCATCTTTTCTTCCATCCATCCATCTACCCATCCATTCATCCACCCTTCCATCCATCACTCTATCTATCAATCCATCCACCCATCTACCCATTATTCTAACCATCCTAACATCCAACCATCTATTAATCCTATTCATCTTTCCCATTCATCATATAATAGCCTTCCAAATAAATAATGTAATATATAATTAATAACAAGTATTCACAATTAATAGATTATTTTAATCTTTGTACAGCAGAAGCTTCTCTGCCGTCACTGCTCCAGAGTATGACTGTGTCTCCTATTGACACCTCATCTAAGTTAATAAGTGCMGCAGGGCTTGGCCAGTACACCAGAGTAAGGGACATACTGGCTGCTAATCCAAGGGAGGTAGGTACTAGTAGTTAGTTTGACATTGAAAGTTTGTATAACGTCGAAAAAAGTGGGTGCTGCCTATCATCGCTGTTCATTGGTATTATTATCATTATCATTATCATTATCATTATTATTATTATTATTATAGTTATTATCATTATTATTATTATTGGTTAGATCCCTGGACTCTCTATCAAATGTGAGTAGAGTTGCTTGTTGGTTCTTTCCTGTGCTTAGAGGGTAGCTATTCCAAGGTTGAGGGAAAAACTGGATCAAGTTGGCATTGCAGTGCATTGTGGTAATGTTTAGGGAACAYATTTCCAAGATGGTGGCTATTTCGTCCCCTAAAATGACCCTACAATGCAGTGCAATGCTACCTTTACCCAGTGTTTTTCTTGACTTYGAAATGGCTAATGCTATGTTGGTGTCTCTGCCATTACATAGTTAATAGAGGAAAATGGTTAGGAAACCTATTGTTATTAGGTCTTTGTTCGCTTGAGAGGTTGAACTGCAATATGTTTGATTTATGCTCATCTGAAATTGAAAAATAAGTAAACATAAACTTTGTCTATGGGATTGTTGTAAGGAATATTCAAATATCTCTTATAAATCTTTAAGTATTTGAACTAGCTGCCAAAAGAAAGATTATTTTTGGTCCGTTCACTCAGCCATTGCCAACAATGGTAAAACAAAGGATTGTGTACAGTCACGCTTGAAAAAAGTGAACAATAACCCATAACAATAGAGTTTCCTAACCATTCCCCTCTATTAACTATGGTCTTTACAATGTCATAGCAAAAGCACATAATTTTGAATATTGTGATTCATAGATATTTATAATTCTCTGTATTCGTAGATTGATAGTAATAAGAGTGGTAAGACAGCCCTTCATGTCAGTTGTCATCAAGGACATGTAGATATTGTCAAGCTACTCCTGAAATCTGGTGCTAGGTGTGATTTACAGGTAACTACAGTCAGGCTCAGTAAATACCATAGAATTTTCAATCCTCATTGACTTTTAATTAGAATTATCAATTTCACTGATATCAGCATCACTTGTGAGTATAGTTTGYTAGGTCTCTTCCTTGATTGGAGAGTTTTTTATCTTGGTTCTACAGTTTTCCTCACTTCACATATCCTAACATGCTAGATTTCAACTCAATCTGTGAGTTAGCTGTGACCTGACTTAGATCAGCACAGAGATCGTTTCAGGGTTCAATCTGTGAGTTAGCCATGCCCTGACTTAGATCAGCCCAGAGGTCGTTTCAGGGTTCTATCAGTGAGTTAGCCATGCCCTGACTTAGATCAGCTGAGAGGTTGTCTCAAGGTTTGATCTGTGACTTAGCCATGCCCTGACTTAGATCAGCCCAGAGGTTGTTTAAGGGTTCGATCTGAGAGTTAGCTGTGACCTTGCTTAGATCAGCCCAGAGGTTGTTTCAGGGTTTGATCTGTGAGTTA
>NW_022261321.1:157760-170874 GCF_009602425.1 Actinia tenebrosa | reverse complement strand
GTAGGTGGATTTTTGATACGGATCTTGCCCGTGTTGAGATTGCGCTGGAACCCCCATTCCCTATACTACTCCTCCAAGGATAGTCATGCGTTGTTTGTATTGATTATCGCGCGCGTCGGTCAAATAAATTAGATGAAAATAGAATACTAATTTACAATACTAATTTACAATGAAAGAAAAGTAACATTCAAAGGATAAACGAAAGGAAATAGACACACGATCAACGAATGCTTTAAAATCACTTCCAATTCCATCGAAAGGAATTGATTTTCTACCTTCCAAGGGTCTCCCGAAGGAGCAGGATTCTGTAGAAGGTTGGTGGTCATACTATCAAATCAATACTGTCACTGAGTGCAACTATTCTTAACTGCGAAGCTTTATGCATCCAAATCGCTAAATTCAATTGGATKTCATATAATTATCGTTCACATACTTTCCGTCTTAAAATTTCTAAGACAAAAATTTCTCTTAAAATGCCAGTATTAAGTATAATACCGCTAATGAATTAAAACTGTGAACCGATTTATCTTCAAATGATAAAAGGAAAAAGGCTTGAATTCATGGTATTTTGGTTCGTTTGTGAAGCCAAGTTGTTGCAATTGGTTCAAGTGGAGTTTCTTTTTTATAAAATTTCCTGAGGAATAAAAGGCAGCCTATTAGTTTTGGAATATTATCGTCGTTCAAAATATAATCGGCAATTTTTAATTTCATTCAAGTCTCGCTTGTCAGCAGAAATAGCATCCCAACACTTTAAAATCCATGTCAACCGAAAACTGAGGTGGTCTACTTAGTCGGACTAGTATTGCTGAGTTCAAGGCATTTGTAATATAACTCGATATTACTTTTGATTATAATTTCAACTTATGATATTTGCTGGGGAAAACACAGACATCGTGTTAGCAAAAAGCGTTTTCATTAGCTGCAGCTTATTCAAATATCAAAACTGTCATTATGAGTACTACGCTATTGGAATAGCAATGTCTTATTTTCTCATTTTACAAACGGGATAAAATTTTTCTTCTTTGTTTCTGAATCGATTCAGTTTGCTTAGTTTCAGAAAAAGGATCTATTTAGAATCAAATTACAGACGGCCATAATCGATTGTCAGTAAAAAGAATGAAAAATCAGAGTATTTTTACTAAACTTGCTTTAATTGGAATGGTGAAATTGATGCATTTCGTAAGAAAAGGCTTGATTACAATTCATTTACTTCTTCTTTTTTCAAATTCTATTAACTCAGTTAATTTCTTCCTTCCTCCCTTCCCAATAATTTGTAGTCCTTGTCGGTGGCGGCAGACGCAATAACTCTGGCTGGGCTCGCTCGTTGCAGTATACTAATCAGGTGTAGTATTATTCATCTGTCTTCGCGAATGGTGTCGTCTACTATTTGCGCGGATTGATCATCATGCACGATCAGTTGTTGATATCCCCGGTACGTGGCCTTCATTTCTCAGCGGCAAATGTTTACGTCTTCAAACGAATCTGTGGTTTTCGGAACACTGTACCGGACATAGAAGAGCAGTTAATAAATTCCTTATTGCTACAATTAATACTAATTAAAGTCATTCTTACTCACAAAGCAAAATAAGCTTGAATAATTATTGCAAATACTCGGCTCTGGTACCAAAATGTCTGCTGCTACACCAATTGAATAAGTAATTTTGATTGGATGGTGTGTATTTTCGTGCTTTTAAATGGTTGCGAACGGAAGCCATTAGAGATCAATATAGTGTCACGGCTCAATAGACCTTTTTGGGTTTCCCGAATTGCCTTTCACGCAGATTTTCATAAAGTTCTTTTAGTTTTTTTTTTGTTTTTKTTTTGCATTGATGCATAAATTTGTCATCAGCAAGACAATTGGAAGTAGTATGGCTGAACTTTAAAAGCCTTCTCAGGATCTGATTTCAGTTTTTCTGTTCCGGTTTTGTTTCTTCCACTCTATAGGAATCGTCCATGCAGAAGATTGTCATGTTTTTCTTAACGTAGTATAGGAAGTTATACATATATATATATAGTACTTACAGAATCTTTTAAGTAAGTAAGGCCGTAAACATTATTAATATAAAATAGATCACCATCTCAATTGGCCTTTAAGTAATCTTGGTCGTTTCTTTTGAAAGCCATTCAAGAGATTTTCTCGGGCCCTGTGTGTGACGGTCAACAACTATTGAGGTTCAGGTGGGTGTTTTGAGTACTACTTTTTTTTAATGGCCGGAAAAATTATTAAGTGCCTTTAAATCCGGATCTCATCATTAGTCTGAAGACTGTATTGCTTTCCTGGCGTAATAACCCACCTTCTACAAAATTGATCAAAGGATTACTTTTTATTTTCACCGAACTTACATGATTTAATTAATGGAAAGTGCTAATCGTCATTCATTGTAATCGTCTTTTTTCTGATAACATCTCTAAGTGTCTAAGACGTCGATTGAATGTTTCGAGATGTGAGAAGAAGTACAGTATCTATTCTGATTTGTTCTGCACTAAATTTGTTTCAATATTTTATCTGTGGTTTAGTGTAACGTAAATTTAAGTTCTGGGCTCATGCAACTTCTTCCCAAGTTGATGGGCTTATAATCAATCGGTCGGTGGGGCTCATAAACCAGGGGCTTATTAAGGGAGGGGAAATTGTTTGAAATTCATTTTATGAACTGGAAACAACTGGAAACAACTGTTTTTTATGCAACGATAACTGTGAAAGCTTTAATTGCCAAAACGTGGATGTGACTTAAAAAAACTATCTGAGTCGGGATTGTCAATTTACCACGGGACAACGGGGCTGGGCAAGGCAGTTAGTAGCCAAATGGAGGGGGATTTAACTTTTATTCTTATAAAACGACACGCGACTGAATCAAGAACCATAGCGGAGTGACCAGACACTTGGCCATAAATGTRTATAGATATAGTATATATTTGTTTGCAACAACTTGACAAGGTTGCATGATTTTGCAAGGCATTTGTATATCATGGCGGCGAGAGGCTCTCTCGCTCCATTACAACCGAGAAGCACTGGAGCGAGAGAGTCTCTGGAGCCCCATTGCATCATTGCATCACCGTACCTGATGTTTATTACTCGGTATACCTCAAGCGCAAAGCAGTACTATCGGTTTGATTACGCGAACCATCTCATGCTTACAAACAATGCGGTAAAAACCGGCTGTCTGATAATGAAATCCTTTTTCAAGCATTCATCATGAAACTGTCAGATGAAGGAAACACACGGTTCCATAACTAGCATATAACTAGCTATCAAAAGATATGCTAGATGTGTGTTACTGCTGCATTCCCTGGTATGAAAACCGGGTTGAACCTAAATGGTATTAAGTAAGTCAACATGAAGAAGTGCCAAGTTCAACCGAAGAATCACTTACATTTACATGGAAATTGCCTGACATTTATGTATTCGGCTTCTTTATTTTATTCATAAATATAAATTATGATAATTACTGATAAATCCGATCCGTATTCTTATTTAGATGCTACCATAATCTAGTCATCCACCGCCATAATCTAGTGAAAAGACTTCAGTCAAGACCGATTGGTACTTCCTTTTGAAGAATGTAGGTGTTCAAAAAAGACTGAAAAGACTAAAACTGAATACGAATTACAAATCTGGGTAGGTTTTACCACAGAGTTGAACTCTTACCGATCATTGGTTTGCATCAGAACATAGTTAATAGAGGCAGTCTTTCTTTCTCTTGGAACAGTCCTTTTGACACTTAACAACGCCGATTTTTGAAAACAAAAAGAAAACTTAATCTGATAATCAGCGGTCCATTTGCTCTGCAGAGAAATAATAGCTTCGTGAAATTAAAAGTAAAAATCATATTTTATTATTCATAAGCATTTTAAAAAACGAAGCTCTACATTTTGAATCCTTCTGTAAACAAAAATAACAATTAATGTATATCAAAGATACTAGGAAATGTTCAAAGAAAAGTGAAAGATTGACAAGAAGAGAAAAATAACATGAACTAGATCCTGAAAACTAAAAAATACTGAGTAAATTAATTGTTGTTTGGTGATATGGTAAATAACTTCAGCACACAGCTGCGTTCTTAGTGTCTTTTCCAATAAGTACACTTTAATTTCTTTTTCCACCTGCTTGGAAGAGCTTTGAAGCAATGTATTTTTAATGAGATCTAGTTAAGAAGCTCATTCAGGAATGGAATTTAAAAAAATAGAATAAAATAAGTCTATGTTTGCAAAAAAAAAAAAAAAAAACAAAAAAAAAAAAAAAAAAAAAAAAAAGATGTAACTACAATATATTACACGGCTACAGTTCTAGCCTAATATTCAAGGTTAGGCTCAAAAGCCATAAGAGTACGAGGCTTTATTAGGTTTTACCCGCTATAAAGATAGCCACTGAAAATTCAACAAAGAACTAACTTAACGTCTGCAAAAGCAAGAACGAGAACATGAGCAAAAAAAATCTACATGCAATTTCGTTAACCTATGTTTAAAAGTTTGTGATTTTTGTGTTTATGAGAAACTAGGATATTTATTGATTGTGTTTATAAACATGTCTGAACCTGGCAGCCTTCAACAAGTGTTCACAATTATATTAGGTGGCAGGATGGTTAAGTTGTGGTTGAATGGGATTGTTTTTGCATGTATATCAATGTCCAAACTGACCAGTTGACATGGTGTTGCTTTTTTTTATGCAGATACCTGACATACATTAAATGCAGTTGCTCTCGGCTCTTGGCGACGATTCTTGATATGTAAGAAGCTGACTTTACTGTCATAAAAAAAACCGGCAATTGAATGCCACAAAAAAGTACACTGAGTGCTACAAAGTGATGGACAGACACTTTTTCAAAGCTTGTGTTTCTCTRCCGATAAATGTATAACTCATGAAACTCTACAAGTTTTGGATTATTGCTCTTCTTGGCTGGATATATCTACAAAACTTCACAACAGTTCAGCTTAAAGCCGTTTTTAGAGTTGGGGTTTTTTATGACTGGGATTTTCCAAATGGAAAAGAATACATTTCCAAGCTGACAGCTAATACCCCACATGGCAGCCTTAGCTTCATACGCTCAACACCCGCTATCGACGACATCTCTAATTTAACTATAGACTTCGTTCCATATTCTGTACAGGATTTGTCTTTATCACAAATTACATATTTGTTCTGCGAGAAAATTATCAACGAAGATGTTTCTGCCATTGTTCTTCATACCAAGGATACAAGACTGACAAGATATCTGGCATATTTAGCCTCTCATCTTTGGATTCCTGCAATAGGAACAGCAACTAACGACCCATCTTTATCTGACAAGGTACACTGTGCACATTTATGATTCGTATTTTCCCGTTTTCACTTAAATGCATGGTTGTTAACTTAATTTAGAATCTAGCTTTATATATTCTATATATTCCGTGACTTAATATATATGTTCCGTCGTTCAATTGGTAAAATCACTATTCTTTATACAGTCAATGTCATTAACGTTGTCCACCAAGAAAAGACATTTACACATTTACACATAAAGTGAGCCTGAACTATAAATGTAAAATTCAACTCGTGAATCGAAAATCCAGAATGCCCCGACCATTTAGTGAGGATTTAAGATGGAGAATTGTACTTCATCGTTTGTTTTATGTCAGAATGTTCGAGAGAACACGTGGTATTTCTTTTAGTTTAAATGTGTAAATGTGTAAATGTGTTAATGTCTTTTTTCGGTGGACAAGGTTAATGACATTGACTTTATATAACTTCTCCTTTCATTTAAGGACTTATGTGGTTTGATATATCGAAGTAATTCTGATTGAGATAACTGTAGTAATACCACAAACACAATACAAAGCTATAAAAATTCAGTTCACATGAATTCTTAATATGACGAAGCAGCTAGTTAGCAGGCAATTAGTCTACCTGCTCAAACGTGAATAGAAAATCAGTTTTCATTTTCAAGATGAATTTATTTCAAATTCTTAGTTGAAACGCAGACCGTTGCGCAGTCCTATGATATTTGCTGTTTAAAAAGTACAATCTAATGCTACTGTATTTTACAATTATCTGAAAGAATATTAGTAGTATTCCACATTATCTAAAAGAATATTAGTAGTATTCCACAACGGAAATCTCCGCCGGGTTGTCTCATAAAGTACTGTGTGAAACTTCAAGGCCGATCGATGTTCGGTTACCGCCGAATACAGTTGTAGCATGTTGAAGGTGATATAGTAACTGTTGGAGCCTTATTAAAAGACCGATCTGGACAGTACCTAAACTGAAAAATGATGCTGTAGTATTTATGATGATTTTTCATCTTTTTTTGTGTCAATTTTGGTCATTTTGGAGAGCAATTGTCAATTTTCTTCGTTGATTGTTAGTTCCAAATTACGGCACCCAAAACAATTCTAGCATTTAGGTTGTTAATGTAAAAATTAACACAAGGTATTAAACTTTGTGCGTCGATAAATCACTCGTTAGCAGTAACAAGCACACCTGCGAAGAACAGTGTAGAGTTGTGTCAACACAGGAAAATCATACAGACTGTCAAGCGATGATCATGAATCCTTCAATAAGACAACAACCAGAACATGTAAAGTGGTAGTGAATTTCTTTCTTCTGAATCTCAAACGATTCAGTCGAAACACTTTTTTGAAAAATTTGAAATTTTCTTTTTAGTCCTTGTAAACACATTTTACTATGGCGATGTGCAATGGGGAAAATTTGATTCTCGATTCTTCGAGATGGAATCGTTTCAATTAATATAATTTGTGAGCAAAATAATGAGGTTTGCATCGAGAAATATAGAAAATGAAATCTCTGGATACTGATAAACAAGTGCTGATCCAGTAAATCCATGCAAATTGGCCGGTAGTTCCGCTATGTTGCGAAGGGCAATTCTATTTTATTCAATTTCTTTTCTTTCGTCGTAAACTTACTTATTATAAGTATACAACTACGGAAAACTTGAAGTAGTCTAAGGAAAAGAAAACAAAAGTTATCATCTAGAAAAAGTTGGTTAGTTTTATTCTTATTATTTGATCCCTACTGTGGCAGATTTAAGGGGGGTTCATTGGGTGCAAATGAACCCCCAATCGGCTGGTACCTTGGATTTTTTATATTTTTTAAAATAAATAAAGAAAAGTATGGTACTAACTCATGAGATTTAATATGAAATGGGACTGGTGGATAGGTTATCCTTATCAGGAGCGCCCCTAGGCCAGTGATGTGCCTCATGGGAAAAATGATGATGCAAGAGAACGTTATTGTTGTGCCGAGGTTTGCAAAAATGAACGCCCCCCCCCTGGATCCGCCACTGCTCTAGACCAAGTGATATCAAGGTTATTAATCTTAGCATTATAAAGATTAGGCCGCAAAAATCATTTACTGTTTTGAAGCCATGGCCAAGGGTATAGATAAGAGAAATTAATGTTTGTCTACCGGCGTGTCGATCAAATCAGTGCAGCGCTAAATTACTGATGATTTAAATTCAGTACAAGTAAATGCAACTCTAATACATATGTCTATATCAACTTCAATTTGTTACGCTGTTAGTGATATTTTAAATATGTTTGAGGCTACATGCATGTTGCAAGGATGTTTGTACAGATTGCAAGAAACAGCAGTTAGTGCAAGGAGAATGAGAAAAGAGCATGAAAGATCAGTCTGTCCAAATCACTAATCAAACAGAATCAAACAGAACAAAAACAAATGCTAAGACTAAATTAAGCCGGAACCGGCAACTCTTCTTCATTGATCAGTTCTYGTTTTTTTTTTTCTCGAAAGATCGGAGTTCTTCAAAGACAATCCAGAATTAAATATGACTATCAATCTTTTCAATGCAATATTTGATTTAGCGGCACTTTATATTTGGTTCCTAGAGAATCATGAACAAGTATGAATTATTCGGTACTGGGTGATTTCTCGGTCGTTACGAAGAGCTAGTGCTGTTCGAAGTCTTATATTATCTATGATAAACTGCCGTTTCCAGCTCCTATATTAGTAATAACAAACGGCAGTGCATCAGGTAGACTCAACACGCAAAGTCCTTATCTTGGAGAAGCCTATGAGGTGACCGCCAGACAAGGTCGCAGTCTCTATGGTACTGCTTCGCTTGGCAAAGAATGTTTGTTCTATAGAGAGAAGAAAAGGAAATAAGAATAACAAAATATAGACTGAAAGGAAATTTCAGAATCAATATTATCTTAACAATAACGAGATATCCGAGTAATTGAAGAAAAATAGATCAGTCGTTTATTGAAAAAACTTGCAACTGAGTGACAATGAGAATCTTTCTTATTATGAAAGATTCAACAGTAAAGAGTATTTTCAGTTATCTATGCTAGTATCTCTTCAGTGACATCGGATTTGAATAGATTTATTTCATTTTAGTTTTTTACTACTATGATTGACACTGGACCATAGATACGGAAGTATTGGAACCATTAAAAAGGAAGCCGTGAATGTTCGACATCTGCTAGGCATCGTGTCACGATAAATTGTGATTCACGTGATTATCGGCTCTTCTTGAATCTTATCCGCTGAACTAACGTTGAAACAAATTTAAAGTTAAAATCCTTAAGCATACTTCACTGTGAAAAGTGAAGAAGAGAGAAAAGCTTTAGTCTCGGTTGTATTGGTTGTGTTTCACATATGATCTACGACAACAACCAGCATGGCCGCCATGTTGTTTTAATTTATCTTCTTTAAAATAATCATGTGCAATAATCCGCAGAAGCAATCGATTTTTTCCCTTATGATTTGAACAGTCGTAAGAATTAAATAGCGTGCCAGAATCTTATAAAGGGGTTACGTCTAACACTACTATGATAACTATGTTCAGGAATATTCAGATATGCAAATTAGGAGTTGTGATACCGTATTTGAAACTTGGTTTGGTTTCAAGGAGGCCGCTCTCTCACATATCAAACTTTTTCGCTGAATTCATGGGCGTTGCCAAGATTTTCCTATTAAATGAAAGGCCCAAATTCAAAGATCCACCACTTTGTTTGAGCTAGCTCCCGAAACGTCAAACAAACAAAAAGAAACAGCTAGGAAAAAGAAACAAAAAGGAAAATGCCAGGGGAAAAAACGGCCTTACGCTTCGTTTTACCTCTAAATAAAAATATTAAAAATTGCAATAAAAACCCGCTTATGAAAACCTAGGTTTTTCCAAGTTTTTAAGCCTATAACGACGGTTCTTATAAAAAAGGTGTTAACTAGGTTCGTTTTTGGTAGGTGTGCTCTATCATTTATATACATTATGCAGAAATTTTATTCTCCAAATGACTGCAATCTTGGAAATTAAATACAATCCATATATATGGACTTTAAAGCTACACTGTATTTAATTTACAGCAGAAAACAAAAAACAGAAAATAAACAGAAATTTTAGCCTAAAACTGGTTCTTATGTAAGTGTTATGGGACGACCGCTTTCGGATGAGCTCCGGGATCTTTATTCTACTCTCTATGTCCTCTGTGTGTTGAACTAATTACATGAGCTCTATTTCACTTAATAATTCTATGACAGGTGTCATTCCGTATAATCAATATCGTTGAATCATGATTGGCTAAAAGAAATAGTAAATTCCTAAGTGCRATATCTTAATAACGAGTAATCACGAGTGAAAATCTTGAAACTAAACATAGCTTAAACTAAAGTTAATATATGAATATATGGTAAATGTATAGAAAAGCCTGCAAGGAATATTTCTATCATAAGATTCCAAAAGAATAATGCTAAAATAACTAAGCAAAGGGGTAAAAAGTGTGTAGAGCGTAACCAGAAGTACAAATGCTAATGAGAGGAGCTAACTCGTTTACTTGCGAACTCAAAGCATACCATTATCTAAACTTGTGCGTGATGGTAGCCTTACTGAAATCTTAATCGATATTTTTAATAGCTAATTGATCATTCTTTATCTTGTTTTCATACGATAAGAAATAGTAATTAGAAAACTGATGGCTAGCTTAGTCTGTAAAGACATTAATTTTCTCTCTCATAACACTAGCAGGGAAGGAACATCTTAGCCTAGCAGGAAATCTTTCAAACAAACATTTGAGATATCTGTCTTTAATTTAGTCTTGGGAATTTTTGAAGCACGATGACGTTATTTACTTGAAAACAAATTGTCATGAATATAAAGTTGAATATCTCATTTTGTTCTTGCATTTTCTTTGATTCTAGACCCTGCGACTGCTTTTTATATTCACTTTCTTGGTCAGGAGAGATAAATATATGTTTATGGTCAGGTCATACGTTTTGCTTACAATCATGACTTGTCTTCAACGCCCTCTACACAGGAGAGGAGAGGGGGGATAACGAGGATTATCAATCGAACAACCAAGCTAATAAAAGCCAATTCTAGTGATAAAATATTATTTCTTCTGTCAGTAAAGCTTTTTGTTTTTTGTTTTTTGTTTGTTTTGTTTTTATTTTTATTATCTTTTTTTTTGGTTGTTGTTTTTGTTTTTGTTTTTTTGTCAATTAGTTTGTTTCGTTTTTTGTTGTTGTTGTTGTTTTTCGTTTTTATTTGCTTTGAGTAAGCAAACCTATTTGCATCTTAATTGTACCACCACTTTCCCTAGATCCTCCCCTGAAATAACGACTCATCCATATTAATCTTCTTCAGTTTGTGAGGTAGAGAAAAATAACACTCAAGGGAATGACAATTTCACTGTCAACGGGAGGGGAATTGAAGTTATATATTTGAAGTTATGACAGTTTTCCTTTTTACCATTTTCAGGCTGACTACAAGTCTTTCATGCGGACTCTGCCATCTCAAACACTACAATTTAACGTAGTTTTAGAATTCTTTCGATACATAGGAAATGCAGAAGCCTTCGTTATCGTAAGTGACGACACTACACATGGGCTTGCGCTRCAGTTCTTCTCTGATATAAACTTCGTCACTGTTAGTATTTTCAAGATCGACAAAATGAACCCACAGCCGTCTGTCTCTGAATATCTAATGCGAATCAAGGCTAGCCTGGCGAGTGCTGTATTCCTCCATTGCGATGTAGACCTTGCTAAACACATTCTTTGGTCCGCGAAGGATTTTGGGGTATTTGGTGAAGGTTTGTTCTGGATCGTGTCTGAAAATATCGTAGAGAACACTGAACATTCGTACATGTTGCCAAGCGGTATCCATGCAATCAGGGTTGAGGGTTTACAGTATACTGACCGTTTCTTCGCGGATAGGCTTTATAACACCTATGAGGTTCTGCACAAGGCATTAAACTCTTCTACTGATGCAGAGCTTAGGAGATTTTTGCGGAAGCCTCCAACTACAAAGTGCTCAGATATGGAAGAATGGAAACACGGTAAAGAGCTGTACAGGTCAGTAAGCCTTTGCGTGCAATTATTAAACATATTAATATCCGTTCATGAATAACTAAACAAGTAGATCGTCTGTTTTATAAGAGAGCAAATGTGGCCACGGTTAACGAACTAACTTTAATTTGATTTTTGCGGAGGGARGAAAACCAGAGAAACCGGTAAAAAGCCCTTTAAGTAATAACATAGGATAGAACCAACACTGAAGCAACTCTTCTCACATATGAAAGCGAATCTAGCGATCGAACTTTTAGACCACAACCGTGAGGTCGAGAGGCAGTGCATTGCAGCACGATTCTATTCGCTATGAGCACCCCTTGTGATGACTTGCGTCCTTGTTTGAGTGCTGACAATTTTCGATTGCGCTTTTCAGATTCCTGCCCCTATTATTCTTAATTTTGCGAGTGCTGATAAAACTGCCTTTCCATTTAGTTGCCTAGGAAAATCAAATTACACACTAATGTACCATGTATGTTTTTTTTTAATCTGTTATTTTTTACTTTTAGGAAACTCCTTTCAGCATCCGTACAGAGTGCAAACTCAGTTCCAATGCGTTTTGACGCTCAAGGAGATCGAGTTAGCTTGGCCTATGATACGTTATACCTTCAAGATTTAGATAACCTGGAGAAAAGATGGATCCCGACAGGCAAGTGGATCAATGGAAAGTTATCATTACGAACAAGCAGTTTGAAGGATCACGGTTCTGGGGAGGCAGGATTAATGAAGCTGCGTGCAGCTGTGGTAGAGTATCCTCCCCTTACAATGAAAAGTACCTATGATCCAAGTATWGGATGCACGCAGGGGATCATTTGCATCAAATACTCGGATGACGCAGAGAACTATACTAAACATTGTTGTTATGGCTTAGCTATTGATGTTCTCAATTACGTCAAAGTTGAGCTCGAGTTCGAGCCTTTCGTCTACTTTGTGCGGGATGGAAATTACGGCGCCAAAAATACCACCTTGAACAAATGGAATGGGATCGTGCACGATCTCATCATTGGAGAAGCGGACATATCTATAGATCTGATGACAAATGAAGCGCGCTCTGAGTTTCTTGACTTCTCCCAGAGATGGACAGAGGCTGGGTTGGCATTGTTGGTTCTTGTGGGCGAGAAAAAGGTCGATCTTATTGATTTCTCATTTCTTGACCCATTTACAATGCAACTGTGGCTTGGTATAGTAGGCACTGTGAACATGTACCTGGTTTTGCTGTGGATTACTGATCGCCTCAGTCCTTATGGTTACTATAAAAACAATCTTAGAAATAAACCAGAAGAAGGCCAATTTAATTTGGATGGAAGTATGTGGTTCAGTTGGGGCATTTGCTTTGACAATCAGTTTGTGAACGAGAAACCTAGAAGTTACAGTTCACGCGCCATGGCGGTTTCTTTAGCCATGTTCGCTTTGCTTTGTTTGACTTCATACACGGCAAATCTTACAGCTCACTTGCTGTCAGACGACACTAAACCAGATATTACAGGAATCAGAGACCCAAAGGTGGGTAACTAAACAGCGGTCAATGCAAGCGGTACACTAATCATGAGTGAAAATCATATTGATATATCTTTAAAATAGTACTAAGTAATTAGTACGAAATAGCACCGATGAAACAGTTGAAAGCAAGAGAAATAGGTGTGTTTAGTGCTATTTAATTTTTGAGCTTATATATAGTTTTCTCTCTACCAATGTGACGGAACTTACATCAACTCACATGTTCAATCAATCACAACGCCCTGTTAGTGTTTATCCAATCACAACGCAATGTTAGTGTTTATCCAATCACAACGCCCTGTTAGTGTTTATCCAATCACAACG
>NW_022261321.1:129956-146485 GCF_009602425.1 Actinia tenebrosa | reverse complement strand
CTGCTTTTCGCTGTAATATCTTCAACTTACTTAAGCAGTTACTTTACAAAGATGCTTTTGACAATTTTAAGTGATCAGTTGGTCTTTTTAAGTCCTTTTTATGGCTTTTTCAGTTTTTTTTTTACGACTTTTGACGGTAAAATCGTTCTTTAGAAAATTTTTTTGAGCCGTGGCTGTTTTTTTTCCGCAAGAAGCGTTGAGCCCAACACTCAGATGGATTCCTTGATATAATTGGCTAGAAAATGACATGTCTCTCTTGTGATTGGTTCATATCAGTTGATGTGCAAAATCGTGCAATTTAGAGCTCAAAATCGTGCGATTTATGCTGAAATCACTGCTGCAGGGAACCAATCAGATTGCAGGATTTGCTTGTGATTTCAAAATGGATGTAATAAAGAAAATAATTGGATCATGCAGTTACCTATTTGGGATTGATGAGAAGCTGTATAATTAAGTATAATAAATACAGTACATGTTTAATGACAGCTTGTCGTTTTATGCTAATCGACACAAACTGATGTGACCTGTATTGACCGATCGACTTGAGCTTACTTTCACTGTCGCTTTAAAATAGCTTGTCTTTCTTTACCACAACAAATTTGCTTTTTGGTTTCTTCTTCAAAATCAGTCAACCTACGTGAAATGTGAAGTCACGTCATATCACGTGGTCAGATCACTCACATCACAAGTCTCACCCACCGTATCAAGTTTCGTTACCATAGCATTCATTGTAATGAGTATTCGCAAAAATCGGCGAAAATGTTGGGTTTGTAAGTCACGTGATATATGACGACACGCCATGTTACGTCATCAGATGATTGACAACASAAGTCTCACCAATACTACCAAGTGTCGTTACCATATTGATGGATTGCAAGCATTCCCAAGAGAGTTAAAAGACAAAAACATGGCGGCAATTGTGGTACCGTTAACAATGGATGTTAATGAGAAATCTTTTGTTAAATGGTACCAACATGGCGGCGATGACGTAACGTGTAAACGAAGAATTGCATGCTTCGTTCCTGAGTTATGGTCAAGGGGCCACCAGATGCGTTTGGGGCCAGGAGATGCGGGTCACCAGATGTAGGTGGCACGTGCTAACCCCTTCTCCTCGAAGGGCAGTTCAATCAGCCAATTGCCCAACTGCATCTCGGATTTATTTTGTTTTCAGAAATCTTTTATACATAGTACCGATTTCTTGGCGACAAACTGTCCATAAAATTCTACATTTAGTCACAGGGAGCCCAATTTAGATTAAAGTGAATGGTGAAAATAAAATCGGAAAAATCAAATAATTAATATTTTTTCAAAATTCGAGATTAAGATAATGTCCTCCGTAATGCAAAACGGAAAGAGTAAAAAAAAAAATCAATGAAAAAATGCACTAAAAACTTTTTTTTTTTCGGGCGCGCCTTTGTTTTCCTATATATTTCCTTATGGTATCTGATGTTGATCTTATGTATATATACTCTGACAAGGGAGGAAACTTCAGTCGCCATATTTGAACAAACAACTCTCTTTAAACCACGATTTCATCGTCTTTTATACCTCGAATTCCACAAAAAAATTGATCAAAATGATCCCTAAGATGGGGGATTCATTTATTTAAAACTCTTTTGGCTCTTCCTACAAGATTTCTATGAGTGAAATTTTCGTGCAGAAAATTTTTCGCTTGCAGAAAATTTTCTGGCATGTTAAGTTACGTTACTACTTGCGTAGGACTCGGGCGAGAACGAATTTCGACCTTACTACTCTCCCGCACAGGAGTTTTGTAACGTGTACACGACCCACCTCCAGCCACCCCAGAGGGCTAGTTTAGTTCTCTATGCTCGACATTTTTTTGCTTTTTTGGTTGGTTTTACTTTGAAAAATGAAAGATAACTACAGATAATTCTACACGATATCAAGTTTAGTGAAAATTACAATGGATTTCTTTCATTTAACTTGAAATTTTGGAGATTTCCGGTCTTTTTCAGGAGAAAACTGCATCATCATGAAGTGTGGTAAGCAAAAATCGATGCTTCTTTTACTTAACGATCTTTTGGCGTCAGATTATACATACATAAGATCGACATCAGATACCATAGGGAAATTATATAGGAAAACAAAGGCGCGCGCGAAAAAAAAATTTTCTAGTGCATTTTTTATTGATTTTTTTTACTCTTTCGCATTACGGAGGACATTATCTTGATCTCGAATTTAAAAAAAATATTAATTATTTAATTTTTCCGATTTTATTTTCACCATTGGGCTCCCTGTGATTTAGTATTTGAAAACGGTTACAAGTGTGCTTCATCTGATTACTTGTTTAGGACATTAGACTTTCCAATCAAAATCATAGCCAGCTGCAGTGCGCGCATGATAGTAATTGGCGCTCTATTGTCAGCCAATCAGAATATAGAACTTGTTTCGTACCTTTCTTGAAATAAGAACACTGACATAATCCTAATCAACCGAAAACTAAAAGCAGATTTCATATGGGTGACTGAAAAATGACGCCGGAGGGAGGGTTGTCAATGAACACGGCGAGTACCATATGATTAAGAGAGGTCGACTTGGGGCAGCGCTAGCAAGTGAAAGTGTTTTTGTTATTTGTCGAGGTCGTTAGATGTGTGGGGGCCTGGATTAAATGTTACTGCATGCATACTGCTTACCGTGTACGTGCTGAAATTCAGACTCATCTCGTTTCACACTCACCCGAAAAACGATCGGCGTTTTATGGATATCCAATTATGAAAAAAAAAACAGATCACGAAAAGGGCCTTTTTATGATCCATGGTATGATGAAACTCTTTGTTGAAATAAAGGTTATACATAAACCAGGACCTCTGGGTCTTACATGTTGCTGGGCATTTCTATTTGATTGATGACCCTAGGCACCATGGATTTCATATATTGGTTCAGCGTCCAAGCAGTGCATCAGCCCCAAAGTTGAATGTCAACAAAACAACTTTCAAATTTTGTCGATACCCAGTAATCACCTCTGTGCCGCCAGGGCATGGCTAACTCACAGATCACGGGGGTTTCCAGATCGACGCGGTTTTGATGAAATTTTTATTTTTGAATTCGCATTCGGGTTTCGTCCAGAAGTCTGGAGTACACGGATTTGGCAGTTTTTGGACTACGGTTTTCGCCCAATGTTTCAGACGGTTTTGGTATCTTGTAATACATCTCGTGGAATCTCAAATGAACGCATCGAAGGATAATTTATCATTTCCCAGAATACCTTTAGGTCCCAGCTTCTATGTTTTAAACCCAATGATGATTTTGCAATACTCCTTTTTACAGTTTGGTTCAGTGACCACGAATAATAGTTCCAAGTCACGGTTGGGGTTGCCGCGGATGATAAAAAGCATAGTTTTGCTATGCCTGGAAATTCCAAACTTGACCTATTATCCGTGGTCACTGAACGGAACTGTAAGATGGAGTATTGATTGTATGTGGAATGGAAACCAAATAGAATAAACCTAATATAACACAGTTTAGCATTAAATGGTTTTTATTCTGATAAAGAATCACAAAACAAAACGATTAAAAGATGAACATGATAAATGAATTAATGATAATTAGTTTCCAATAGTATTTATGACTATTAGCAATAATAATAATATAATAATGTAATGGGACAAATACATTCTTTACTACCTATGTTCACCATTATGAACCAGCACCCTTAATTATTTTTTAATCTATTCATACATTATGGTTACATAACTACTGTAACTGGGGCCACTTACACCAGTTAGACATAGAGAACCAATCAAAATGTAGAATGAAAACAATGTATTCCAACTTTGGATAGTCAGGCAAATCAGAAACCTAGACTGCACAAGAATGCTAATTTGACCCTGATGTTACATACATATATACATACATACTTTTGATAAAGCAGGTTTAAGAGTAGGCAGCATGTAAACAACTAGAAAGCCATTGTCATTTTCTCCTAGGAATAAGAAGATATGTTAAGAGGCTTTTGTTTTCTGCTACTTTCTGAGTGGCTCAACTACCCAAAGTTTGAATATAGTGTTTTTAATCTACAACTTGAATGGTTCTTGCTTTTTAGGTGGCCCTGGTTATAGTAGTTACACTGTAACTTTTCAAAGGCAGTTTATTACATAAAATTTAATAGGTGATGATGTTTGCCTTGGTAATCAAGCCTGGATTAGTACTAATCAGACTTTGAAAAACTGGGTCAGTAAAGCAGACATGAAAGAAATAATTCTAGTTTGTGGTGAAGATATATTTGCAAGCATCTAGTACATGGCAAGCAGATCTTCGTCCAGGATGTCATCATTATCCAAACCTTCTAGCAGTTCATCAAAATTTTCTGGCTTTTCTGGTGAGATTTCTGGGGAAAATACACAAGCTATCACTATCAACAGTACACACATACCTTTGAAATGGATAATCAGTAGGTATCGCTAATAATTATATTCTTGGAGTGCAACAGATGCCATGTTGGTTGATCTAACAAGAGAAGCTTATAAGAAATGCTTTGTATAGTCAACCAACATGGTGGCTATGATGTAACAAACTCCAAGAATTAAAAACAACTGATGAAGAGGGAACAGCAATCCAAAAACTGATTTCTGGAGGAAATTTCCTGGAGCAAAGATAGCATTTATACCACAGTTTTCTAAATATCCCTCACAATAATCACTACTGCATTAGAGTATGAGAGCATGAGTGATGAGGGGAAGTAAACAGTGTTATTATACTTTACCTTTTCTTTGCTGTTTATCTGAGGTGTTGGTCAAAGGTTCAAGAATTATCTCTGGCTCTTCTATGACAGTTCTGATTAAAAAAAAATAGAATTACAAAATGTACTTTTTTGTCATTTTTATTATTATCTATAATGTGTGTTGATACATGAAAAGTCCATTCTTTGTAAATTTACCCTTGCTCAAGGGCACTGTCCAGTGGTGTAGCAAGGGAGGACCCCCTCAAAAAGTTGGACCAAAATTGTATGCTTTCTTCTTCTTCTAATTTCTAAGTCTAATTTCCATTGATTTGATAGTTTTTCTTTGAGTATGATTACAAGTTACTGTATTCGGCACCTCTTATCTTGGAATTTCATTAATTCCTGTGGGATTCCTGTGGGATTCCAGTGGATATGACAGGAAACTCGAACCTGAAACCTGTACATGTGTATTCATTTGGTGGGAAAATGGTACATTGCCCCCTTGTGGTCAAGACACCTCTCTACACCAATGGCACTGTTATCACTTATATACCTTGTGCATAAACAATACTACTACAGTTGTACTTGGGGTTCCAGAGGCTCTCTTACCTTAGTGCTTCTTGGTTGTGTGTATACATAACCTAGATTATT
This sequence comes from Actinia tenebrosa, assembly GCF_009602425.1. The sequence goes on along the minus strand of NW_022261321.1, from coordinate 141,153 downwards.
ACACACAACTGAGCCAACAGTGTGACAGGGTCTCTGTCACCCATAGTAAGTGTCCACAAAACAATAAGTATTAACTAATGTAAAACAGTCATTGGTGTTTGTGAAAAAAACCTGACTTCAGATCAATTGTATTAAATAGAATACTGTACCTTTGCTTATTATTTCTTACAGATTGAGTGCCTTGTGAGGCCTGGAAAAATACATAGTAAGAATGTCTGATGAATGAATCATATTGAAGGAATAGATTGACCCATAAAGCAGGAATCACAGCCTGAATATATTCTGATGTCTTACCAAAAGTTGACTACTATTGATATGGCTTGGGTCTGGAGGGTAGATTTCTATTATATTCCCTGGCGTTATGTTCAGATAGTGTTTCCTTGGTGATGGGCTGAATACTGACACCTAAGATCAAAATAAACAATTTTAGGGAATTGTTTTAATTTTCATATGAATATGATAAGTGCACCATTCTGTATACAATCATGTAGTTAGCAATTTAAAGTGACTGTACAGTCTATTATACATGTACAAGTAATATTATTACAGCTTCTAATAATTATATATCATGAATATAATTAGACCACATACCTGTTTCAAAATAAGACCAGCACCAGGTCCCAGTTCAGTTTGATATTCTTCTAATACCTTCTTATGTAAAGTCCCATGGATTTCGCCTGAAGTTCAACAAGAAAAGGTTAGTCCATTAATCAGTGAAAATTAATTCAAGGCCCTCAAAGTGTCAGGTCTTGAAGTAGGTCAAAATGCCAGATCTCTAGAATGTAATCTGAGCTAATATTAGCTCTGATAGGTGCAATCATGACATTACTTCAGGTTGGTATTCCTCACCTTGTACTTACTTACATGTACACTCTAAAACAATTAGTCAGATACCCTACTTAGTTTTGCAAATAAAGTATAGAGCCCAGTTATACAAAGGGTGGATAGTGCTATCAGATGAATAAATCCTTATCCAGTGGATAAGTCCATGCTGTTATTCATTGCAATAAATTTATCCACTGGATAAGATTTATTTGTCTGATGGTTCTATCCACCCTTTGTACAACCAGGCCTAGTATTATGTATAGCAATATGTATAACCTGTTGGATCCTTTAGAAAGATACTAGAATCAGTTTCTGAAGATGAGAATGTCTTGACCAGCACGCACAATGATGGAACCTTGCCATATCTTAAGCGCTGACATGCTGCCTGCATCAATCGAAAACATAAAAAAACGTTTACTCACTGATGAAACTTTAGTCTAAAGTAATAGTCAAGAAATACATTATGACTAATGGTAAAATATAAAATATAAAGGCCTGAACAATTTGTAGTAATGCATTTACAGTGTAATATTAACAGAGGTTATTAACCAAAATCTAAAACACCTCAGTAAAAATAAATGTTTTAGTCATGGCCTTTGAAGCAGTCTATTTAAAAAAAGCAGCCTGTTAAGCATGGGGGAAAACGAGTGGTGTAGCGGTGAGGGCATTCACCCCTCACCAATGTGACACGGGTCGAGTCCTGCCAGGCTTCGTGTCGTATGTGAGTAGAGTTTGTTGGTTCTCTCCTGTTCTTTGAGGGTTTTTCTCCAGGTTCTTGGTTTTTCCTCCGTCCGCAAAAATCAACTGCTGAATTTTAATTTAATTTAGAATGGGACCCTGGATGATAATTACTCTGTGTAATTCTAGTTACCCTATCAAATTATTATTTTTTAAGCAAATAGACTCAAGCACTGTATGTCATACCTCTGACATTACTTGGATGATGGAATATCTCATTGTTGCTGGTACATCTAATCAACAACAAAAAATCACTTGAGACAGAATACCTTTATATCTGTAAATGTGTGTGTGTGTGTGTGTGTGTGTGTGTTGTGTGTGTGATTTAAACATGCTGAAAGCTGTAGAGCATGAGAGAAGCACAAGATATTAAGTCAAGCATTGCTTTTCAATTGCAGTGTTTATATCACAGCACAGATACTGCTTTTCCAGCAGTTTTCATGAATTATCAAAGCCAATTTTAGTGTGTGAGTATCTCAAATATTAATACAGACTCTCTCTGTGAACCCATTACTAACATGATTCTTTTTGCTGCTTTATATATGTACAACTTACTTTCCTGATATTCATTGAACATGCCAACCCAAGGATCTCTGGTAAACTCTTCATCTTCTGATGTTGACTGTAAACTCTTTAGAGAAAAGATAGTTTTTGTACTACATGTATTTAATAATAAGTTTAAAAAAACAATAAGAAGGAAGTCAACGCATAAAATAAAGCACTCAAGAAACCACCTATTAATAGACTAATAATTTAGTATGAATATACATCATACATGCAGATTGTAGAAGTATAATAGAATTACTTACCACAGGATGTTGATTGACAGGCGACTGTCGAGATGTTGATGGTAAAGGTGACAACTTTATAGATACCTCTTCTAAACTTTGCTCATTGGTCTAAAATATTAAAAATATTTTAACATGACAAGGGCACAAAATTAACACTCGCAACCTTGCAAATGTGAGTGAAAATTTGTATTAATGAGTAAGAAAAATGTAACTAGCTAAGTTTTGCAAGTATGACCACAGACCAGAAATTAAAGAACCGAAAAGTTTAAAACCTGCATTAAGTAACGTTTGTTATTTAAAAAATGAACAAAACAAAACTTATTACTTAAAGTTAATATCATTTCCTGATGATGTAAAGGACACAATGTGACATTGTAATCACAGTTACTGGTTTAATTTATTATAAAATGTGTGATAGAATTCATTATAAAATAACTCATAAATTTTGCGTTCTCGTTGGTTGCGGGTGCATGCATTAGGAGAACACACAGCATGCATGCACATTTTCTATTTCATTATTTGTGTTCAAAATAATGGCTACTCTAATGATTTGCAAAAGAAAAAAAAACTTGCTCGTTCTGACCGCCATGTATGCAGTTACAAAGCACTTGTAAATTCACAACTTCAGTGCATTAAGCCATCATCTGGTATAAATTTTATTGAATTGTGTTATGATCACCAGAAAGTTCGGAAATTAAGTTAAACAAATTTTGTTCTCAGATTCCAGTACAATCAATGTAATGACTTTTAAAAAAATTATTAACTTGATTTGTTGAGTAAGCTTTCTAAATACAATCAAAATATCAAATTTCTAATTTAATGAAGCTTTTCTTACAAGTAAAGCAAACCAAGTAAATAATTTGTTCAAAAGTCATTACATTAATCGTACAGGAATCCAAGAACAATGTCCTTTTTTGGGGGGGAGGGGGGGCAAGGGGGTGACCATAACAAAATCCAACATGATTTATATCATGTGACAGATAGAATCAAAGTGGTCAACTAGCAGAGCACTTGTGTGAATGAGTCGATCAAGAAGCACTTAGCTATATACATGTCATGCATCTCCCAACACTTCTCACTTTCTGTCCATCCCTCCATGCTTTATACACTGTAACTGCACAAGGCACATGGGTGCATTTTCTATTTCTTCAGCACTTACAAGTTTTGGAAGTATTCCTGCAGGTCCAGGGAACTTTCTTGAGGTTTTCTTACCAGATGGTGTAATATTAATACAAAAACCAGTAGCATTACCAGTTTTGTTCATTTGTTGTCTGTCTCTCTGAGTCATGTTCTTACTCTCTCTGCTATAACTAGTATCAGGTGTGTTGAAGTTTAAACTTGAAGTCTGACTTACTCCATTGAGACTTGTCTTTCCACCAGAAGACACATTTGGGGAATAACTTTGCATATTATTTCCATTCAAGGCTTGCAAGTTGCTTCCTTGTGGACTGTTCATATACTTTGATAGCTGGTTTGGTGAAGACCTGGCATCTCTTTGCTCTCCAGAGTTCATTTTCCAAAGATTGTTGCAGTTATTTGGAGTCCTTTGGTTTTGAGAATTATTTATAGCATTATTTTGAGTGAAAGATAGATTATTAGAATTAGATGCAAATCTTTTAGAAGGAGGCTGTTCCTGAGGACCTGTTCTTGTGGCCTGATTTGCCTTTAAGTTACACATTTTGTTGAAATTACTGTTATTATTAATACATTTGTGAGAAATATTTATGTTCGCTGATCCAGCAGGCTTTGATGGGTTTAAAAAGTCGCTTGGAGATTGAAATTGTGTTCTTTTTTCTGTAGATAAAGAAGTGGAATTTTCAAGGGAACTAAATGGTTTTCTATTGAATCCTGTATTTGTTGTTTGAAAGTTGCTGTCCTTTGTTGATTTAGAAGTCACACCATCTGTGTCATCAGGCTTGAATTCACAAGATGGAACAACTCCACAGGCTGCCAAAAGGAAATCCTGTTCAAAAATAATRATGAATTCAAAAGTTTGAAAGTAAATACCTAAGTATAGTGTTCTTCATGCTTACATGTAACCCATCTAACTCCAGTACTGTGCCATGCTTTGGTGCTTTGGCGTTAATAGCCCATGAACTTTATAATCTATTTACCAGCTTCAATTATCTTGCAAAAGAGTTAAAATATTTAAATAAAACAATAATTCGAAGAGGAATCTGGTATATGGTGTTATCAACACGTAATAACAGGAACAGAGAATCGTCTTTTAATTACTGCTGACTATCCTACAGTTGAAAGTAAACACAACCGTTGAATTTAAATTCTTACCAGTCTGACGGCGAAGGTGCATGACACACTATACTCACTGAAATGTCATGTTATATGGGCTAGAAATGTTATTGGTGAAGATCTAACCTATATTAAAGTCAGAATAACATACAGTATACGTACCTCATCGTCGAGATCAATATCCAACTCCTCTTCGTCGATTGAAAACATCGCCGCATCTAAACGTACTGAAGAACTTGAACTTGACTTCAAACTTCAGGTATTTATAAATACGAGGCTGTTCCAGTTAAACAAAAAAAGAACCCTATGTAGTTTTCTGCAGATATTCTACATCATTAAGGGCTCACTGAATTGTTTTTGAAGACTACGAGAGAGAAATCAAATGGATTTTTGGTGGAACTTCAGTCAGCCATGCACATTTTTCGAATGGACCGCGAAATGTGACACCCATACGCAGACTCAGCTGGGGGGATTTCTGATCGCTTGTAGCGTGGGCTCAAATGATCCTATTTTCCTTTCATTTTCACTTTCCATATTTTAATTCCAAGATCATTTGATTTTACGACATTAAATTATTTGATGCTACAAAACTACCCACTGCTACACCACTAATAAATAGTGCAAAAGTAAATAAGTAGAACAGCACTTTTTAATTTTTACATATTTTTTTCATTTTTTGTCCAATGGTACCCTTGGTTCCAGAGGCTCCCTTGCTGCAGTGCTCCAGGAGCATGAGGCATGAGGGCCAAGGAGACCCTGCTCCCCCCTTTATGGTAATGAAATGGCAGCTTTTTAAAATTCATATGGATTTTTTTAAAAATTAAAACGTAATGCAGGTTCTTCCTCTTTTTTTGGGGGGGGGGGGGGGAGGGGTTTCCGCATTTTGGGAGCCCAGACGAAATGGCAGATTTTTTAATTTGGTCCCTCCCCCTTTCTGAATCCACACCCCCTGTGCTCTTCAGGTCACAGATCACTGTACAATCAAGAAGAACTGGAACAAGAGAGCATCTGGAACGCAAGGTAGTCAAATGGAAGATAAAGGACCTTCATGGGTAAAAGGTCCCATCGTCAGTACATCATACTATCTTAGATAATTTGCCACAAGGCAGGTGCTACACAAAAGAACAATTGTCCACTACGAGGCACAACACCATTTACTACATAACAAGCTGCAAGCCCAATTTTATTGCGTTTGGACGCATTCAGATCTTCATGTTTAGAATATTTCTGGGGGATTAAGAGTGGGAGAAGTGTGAAGCTTTTGTTTTATGGCCAGCAGGGCGCTTAACTGGAAAGACCGCTTSATATTGAAATGCTTTGAAAGGCATTGATCAAATTAACTCGCTTGTCATTCTGTGGTTATTACCATGGTAATATAGGGATCCTGGTGTTTGCAATAAAATTGGGCTTGCAGCTCGTTATGAAGTAAAATAAGCAAATACAAAATGGGGGTCATCAACTTCGTTTAGCCATCAGAATGTGTGGAAGTTCACTGTTTATATGGTAAAAGTGTTGGAACAGCATCAACATGGAAAACTGTCAAATATAAGCCATATTTTACTGAAAAACATAAATTGTCCCCATTTTGCACAAATTCCTAGAAAATAAACCAAATAATCATTTAGCATTTAAAATTATTCGTGTTAAAAATGAGAAATTTAAAATGTTATAGTGCTATAAGTATGGACTTGGAGCCTTCATGACTACGTGGAATTCTATTATTATTATGCAAAAAATATGCAATTTCAATTTAATTCCATTGACATAATTTTTAAATTTTTCCTCTTATTGCGGTTTTCAATATTCTGCAAATGCCAACATTTTAACGGCTTGTTGTGAAATTGATTTTTCACTGCAGCTTGTCAAGAATATAAAAAGTACCAACTGATTATTTTTGATTGACAGCAGTTTCACAGCAACCAACTTTGCAGAATATCAAAAAGTGCAGTAAGTTGGGTATCATAAAGTACTTTCAAAAACCGATAACAAAAAGTGGGCTTCCAAGCTCATTTTAGAGGTATGAGAGATTTGAAAAAATAAGTCTTCATGATATTTTCATCAAAACATTGGAATGACGTCATCATGATGAGAGCATGCACACTAAATTCATGCATGGAGAGGATGTGCCCAAACAATATATGCCCATGAACTTCAAGGTTTAAATATGCTGCTTGTTATAAAAAGTACCATTTAATTACTTAATTTTTCTTGAAAGGCAAAAGAAGGATTTTGATGTTGTCATAGCAACATTTTATATTTTCACATTCATAGTAATCTTTGGTTTATGATCTTTCCTGGTTTACTGAAGTTTTTCCAGGTTATTATTGTGAGYGTATGTGAAAGTAGAAAACACTTTCCAGCCTTGGCTATCAACTAATTAAGAGTCATTGCATCCAAATTATGACAGTGACCCTGATGTGCAAAAATGGGGTTGTACACAAAATGCAATAAACTAAATTTGGTTCTTAGTAGCACAATCCTGCCTCTTAGTAAAGTGATGTGTACCTTCTTATTATCCCAAGGGTGTATCAAAAAAATGCACAACTAGCTAACTACCCCCAACTGAATCATACATTCAGCCCAACCAATCCCCAATCAATGGTGGCAAAGCAGCTTTGTGGTTGAAGTACCTGCACAACAAAGATATATCTTGCTCTCATTCTGTTAATTTACTAAATTTATTTTCAGAAGTTTAACAGATGCCCAAAAAAACTCTCTCTGGTCACTGCACACAAAATCCATGTTAAAAATCTAACTTTGACATGTGATTGATATGAAATGACAATATCCTAGACTCTCTTCTTCTTCCAGTGTGTTCTATCAATACCAGTCTGTCCCTTGGGTCTCCTGTTAAGCCATCTATTCCTTCCAGCCTTTCCTATCACCCGGTTTTTTCGATCAATATTAGAGACCCTTCCAACAGAAGCCATACACAGATCACTGATAACCTTTTCTTCCTTGGATGGTAGTCTTACTACTGCAGTATCTTTGGATTTACGAATAAGCTGTGCTGATGTCCCAGCAGCCCTTGCAAGCTGTGCACCTTTACCTGGTTTTAACTCAATATTATGGACCACAGTTCCAATGGGTAAATATTTCAAAGGGTAGGCATCGCCGGGTTTAAGAAGAGCTAAGGATTCTGGTTTACCTCTGTGAGACGTAACAATATCCCCTACTTGAACAGTATCAGGAGCAATCAGTAATTTTTGCCTATTACTTCCATTGCCAGCTACCAAGGCGATCCTAGCAGATCTGCATGGGTCATACCCCACTTGTAAAACTTTTTCCTTAATGAGAGGTGGATTCTCGGCCCCCTTCATAAAAGGAGCACGTACAAAGTCTATAATCCTATATGTCTGACTGTGCCCCCCACCACGATGGCGTATTGATATCTTGCCTGAATGGTTTCTCCCAGACCTGCCTTTGTGTCGTCTCATTGTGCCATCTTTTAGATATCTAGGTACTGGCATGTTAGGAATACTACGAGGGATCTTCATAAATGAGTAATGCGTTCTGCCCACCAAAGGTGATGAAGTGGAGAAAGCACTGACTTGAGAGTTTGATACAGCGGCTGCAAGACCTCTTATTGTAAACCAATATGAACTGTTCAACCTGGAGGCCATGGTGTTCACCAGATGCTTACAAAGGCCAGCCATGCTGTTTGAAGAGTTGTCGATATTTTCTTTCCTAACTAATAAAAATTAAAAATTAAACATCAGAAATCTAATTCATCCATCGCAAAAATCAAAAACTTTGAATTTACCTCAAAACAAGCAGAAATAAAGTGCTTTTGTTGCTAAAATAACTGCCAAAGCAGGCAGTCACGATGGAATAAAATCAAAATGGATGCTGTGAGGTAAATACTTCATTACCGTGTATTTTTAGATAATTCTCGTAAACTGTGSTCATAAGCTGCTTTGAATAATTCACACATGAAGTATAGGACTTATTTAGAGGATATGCCGCTGACACATGTTACATAACTGAATGTCCCGGATGAAGCAAAACTCCGCCATCTTGGCTGGATTGTGAACATTTTGCTATTTGGTTTGGAGTTCGAGCTCAAAATAAGAGCTCTAAGCTCTAAAGTAAGTTATTGATATAAAAGTCTCCTAATTGGATATCTATACTATTCATATATCTGCTGAAATATAAGATTCTGCCTTTGTATTTTATGTTATTCGGAACATGTACAAAGATGCAGTTGTTTTGTTTTTTTAGCTCATGCCTGTAGTTGCCTCGTGATTCACATATTTTTTTCCTATTTCTTTCATTATATCAAGGAAAGATGTTTAAGCTTGCATTGCCAAGAGGAACTGTCCTCAAACATACAAGAAATGTTCTGCCATCCATCCATTTTGCAGGTAAGAAAACTCAAGAATGTACATTGGATTTGTGTGAATTTTTCCTTGGGTTTCTTTACTTGTACTAAGCGTACTTGCAGTGATGTACACATTTAAAACATAGTATAAACTTTGCAAACAAAGCTATATTTTTTCTATATTATACATTTGAGCTTTGTGAGCAATTCCTCCTACTAGTAATAACGTAGATTTTAGTTTTATGCACCTATCAATGTTAAGCCCAAGTGGGGGGGGGGACCCCAGGGAAGTTTGACATTTTAAATTTGAAATTTTCCCTCTTCGGACAACTGATGAAAGTCCATATACAGCACATATAATCCACATGCTTCATACATGCAAAAAAAATATCTCCAGCTTTTCCGATAGTGTTATTTGTGCCCAATGTGTAAATAGACTAAGATGCAGATACATAAATACTTTTTGTGCTGCATACTATAGATTCCCAGTTATAAGCACCCTAATGCACATAGGCAAATCACAGCATGTATTTTCTGCTTTAAGGTTATAGAAGGTTTCTAGCCTGCACACAACCATACATACCTTTAGATAACACTAGCTTAACCAAACCATAATGCCTGGATGCATGCAGACTAAAATGTTTCCCACTGACAAGTGTTATTATAATCATATTCATAGCTAAACAATCTACTGCAGCTGTACCAGCTCCAGAAAAGATTGAGGTTTTTGTGAATGATAAGAGAGTACTGGTTGATCCTAGAGTGACAGTTCTTCAGGTAAATAGCTGATATACAGTACACTAATAATATGTAATGGAATAAAATATATATTATATGGTTCTACTAATTGGCAGGATTTGGTGCTTGAATGTTGGAATTCAATTTCTTCTCGTCATCATAACCAACAAGGGGCAAAAAAATTTATTTGCAGTGCTGAGAAACAAATTCTCTTTGAAATAATTGTAATATTATATAATCCTCAATGTCTGTACATGGCCCAGCAATACCAATTATGCCATCTATTAACAAAGAATTTGTTGTTTGATTTCCATGATATTTTTTTTTTTAAATATTTGATTCCATTCATCTAGGCATGTGCTCAAGCTGGAGTAGAGATCCCAAGGTATTGTTACCATGATAAACTGTCTATTGCAGGAAACTGCAGGATGTGCTTGGTTGAAGTTGAAAGATCACCAAAGGTACTGTAAATCATACTTGATAATGTTATATCATAATGTCATAATGTGATACCTTATATTTTACCTGCTTTTAAACATACAAATTTATCTTTCTTGCCCTGCTATAGCCTATTGCTTCATGTGCTATGCCTGTCATGAAAGGAATGAAGATCAAAACAGATTCTCCAGTGACCAGGAAGGCAAGGTAAAGAATGAAACTAATATAAATAATCAACTCATCTGTTGGAGCTATGTTGGTGTGGGCTACCTGTKGTACAGTTCCACAGGGATCCCAAAAGCACATCAATTAATATACAGTCACATTTTTCTCTTAACAAATACATTTATTTGTAATATTATTTTGAGTGTTTCACTGATATAAATATTTAAATTATGTGTAGTTATTTTTGCATGAATCATACTGCTTTTTAATTTTTGATAGTACTTTAATAAGTGATTCTCACTAAATCCTTGTCCTCAAACAACTTGGGTATTTGACAACTTGGGAGGCAGAAGAGTGTAAATGCTCCAAGAAGCATTACCGTGATTGCTTCAGAGAGCTTGGTGGGTGGCTAAAGCTCCTACCTTCCTACTGCTTTCAATTAATGAATGTCAAGAAAGTGTATTTATTTTATTTATCCATGTATCACTCATTTTAATACAGAGAGGGTGTCATGGAATTCCTCCTGATGAATCACCCATTGGACTGCCCAATCTGTGACCAAGGTGGAGAATGTGACTTACAAGACCAGTCTATGGCTTTTGGTAGTGATAGAACTCGTTTTGTGGACAATGATTTTTCAGGAAAGAGGTAAGTCAATGTATATGCAAACTTTATTTCAAGTTGGTAGACAAATTCAGTACAAAATCAATTAACTGAATTTGTCTATCCACTAGAAAAGTTTACAGATGTATATGTATGTATGTACATGTCAGAGTTGAGATTAATAACAATAATACTTAATTTAGGAGCATTCTACAAAGTGTCAATGCTCTTACAAGAATGAAAAATTAAAATAAAAAAATAGAAACATAAAGTATTTTGAGAATCCCAACTGGCAAGGAGGCAAACCAGTTGGCTATTTACAAGCATG
>NW_022261321.1:71472-82393 GCF_009602425.1 Actinia tenebrosa | reverse complement strand
TACCTTGTTTTTCTTTTTGGTTCTGCAAATTATTGCCTGTGGTCCGATTTTATTCGATGTGCACCCTCCCTGTAAAAGTTCTGGTTACGGCCCTGATTATCGTAACCACACTGATTATTAATATTATCAACGTGCAGGTCTGATTTCATCTATGATATCATGGAGCTGATGACGCCGGTACAACAAGGAAACAAATCCAAGACATCCAAGCAACGCCCCACAGTCAGCTCACAGTTTAGGGTAATTTGTGCTTTATGCAAACTTTTTGAAATATTTTTGTTTTAGCTGCTGAAAATGCGTACACTATGGGCCGTGCACGTTTTTATATCTCACCTCTTTTTTTACAGCAATCGTTAGCATCACTTATGACAACACTTGGCCAATCCCATCCCTTCTTTATTCGCTGTATTAAACCCAACCACAGTAAGGTATGTTATATTAACTACCACTAATCATTAGCGCCCACATTCTTTTTCACTTCATTAAATATTAAAGTGTCTATCAAGCCAACAGAATGGCTTTATTTATTCATTTATTTCATTAAATAAGCATGGCATTTAAATAAGTATGGTTTTATTTATTTATTTATTAAATGTACATATATGTTTTTTTTTTCGTTGCCGATATATTCAATATAGAAATCACGAAATGATGACGTCTACCCAGGATTCTTGTAAAAAGTCAAATCATCAAATAGAGAATATCTCTGTGATAATTAGCTGACTGAAACATTTTTATGTTGAATATCTCGGAAATGAAATCAATACGCGCGAAATCGTGAAACACGCCGCGGAAATTTCGTATAACTCAACCACCTCCCTTTTTCACATTTTGTTATCTGTTTGATCCTTTCTTTGCTTGATTTTCAGTCCCCTCAAGTATTCGATCCTCTTCTAGTGCATAGTCAGCTACGATACTCGGGGATGTTAGAGACTGTCAAGATTAGACGAGCTGGTTTTCCTGTCAGGTTGCCGTTCGAAGAGTTTTTATTCAGGTATACAGCCCTTTTTCCCTATTCATTTTAGTCATGGTTGGCTGTGTTCAATACGAGAAGAGTAGAACTCGTGAGATTTTGGAGGGCACGGCACGGCATGCTTTCCCATTGACTACATAGAGTAGTCATTGCTTGACTACTGCAGTTTTATGGAGACTATATTTCAGTCACGGTCACGTATTCACATTAGACGGTGATCTCGTGTCTTCATCATCTTAACAAAGTTCGCTTGGAATTCATCGCAGGCGCAGTATGGATAGCATATTGTTAATGAAATCAGCTTACCAGTTACATTGGTCGAGGGGTCTAAGAGCGCTGCTTGTTCTAGCTTATTCTATAATCTCCACAATTCCAAAAAGTGAGGTTCCTGCTCTACCAATGCGAGGGACAGCCATGTAGCATACAGGTCACCCTTTTCTTTACGGTTCACAAGGAACAGGCTTAGCTCAGTTGGTTAGTGCGCAGCCTACAGAGCTAGAGTTCCACGGTTCAGTCCTCATGATCTCCACGTCTGATTCGACTTCCCTGTTCTGTGTAGCTCTAGCTTTTAATACCCATAATAAGGAGCAGTGATAGTCTGAGGGGGGAGAGTGTGTAACTTCGAGCGCTTTACACCTATTTCAGAAAACGTCGGTCGGAGATCTGAAATCTGCCATCTGAGACTGAATGGTACCCTGCAAAATATATTCAATATCGAACAACGTAGTTTCCTTTTATATTGGAATATGAAGCATGATCTTTGAGTTAGAAATGTGACTTTTCGTATTTTAGTCAGAAAACATAAAAACAAAAAATTCTGTTTAGTCTCATCTCGCCCATCGGTTTATGAAAAAGGTGTATACATGAGCCTCTGGCTCGAGAGAATTGGGCAACCACTCTCTTTTTTAGCTTTTTTACCTTTTTTTTTTTTACACAACGTCTTCCTTATTATCTAGATATAAAGTATTGTACCGAAACAAAAAACTATCAGGGGATCCTAAAGACGACTGCAAGTTTCTCCTCCAAGAATTCGACCCTACGGAGCAACAGTGGAAGATCGGTACGAGTAAAGTGTTTTTGAAGGACCAGCTGGAGTACACCATGGAGAAGAAACGTAATGCTGAGCTTGCTGTTGCTGCCATGATGATCAAGAAAAAGATTATGGGATATATTGTCAGGAAGCGCTACTTGAAGATACGAAATGATATCATTAGGATACAGAAACTAGCCAAGGTAAGAAGACAAGAAATATTCCTATAAATTCGTTTTCAGTTCTATCAGAACAAATTTATTATGTCATCCAATATGGCTAGTGGCTGAAACTCGTGCATTAAGATGGCAGCATTTTGAAGAAGTATATACCGAATGAAAGAGTAAGGATAGCAATACAGCAGTATTAATGTGGTTAAATGTAATTTAGGCAAAGTTAGACTCGAGGTCAATGACATCTCGCAGTAACCTTGTCCCGACGCATACCGCTATCTACCGCTGTCAACGCATTTATTACCTCACGCTATCGTTGATCGACTCAGCTAGCAAATTGTTTATAGCATGTCGCAATCTATTCTAGTCGATCTCTGTGGCCTGTTTGAGATATGGATCATAGCTATCATTACGAAATACGATAAGACGCTACACACGTGATCACGCTAGCTTAATGCCAACCACGCAAAGCTTTACTCGCCATCGCTATCGCTAGCACTCGCTATACGACGCTATTACGCTATTACGCTATTACGTACGCTACAACACGAGTTTTAATTTTCCCGGCCGCCATCCCTACCACTGGTACAGGTAAGTAGAGGTAAGTATTCCATTGACTGATCGCGGTCAATGTGACAGGTGTTCGGTGGGTGGTGACAGGGTTACCATGGTTACCGCTAATTTGTGCCTGGCTCCGCCCATCCCACCGAATATGCACCTAACGCCAAGCTCATCATTAACGATGAGTTTAACGTGTAATATAATGACCATGCTTACATCTACAACACCATATATGACACTTGTTTTGTCCTCCAATATGGCATCATTATGAAACAAATACCATTTCAGAAATTATTTTTATCATTTTTTTTTCCGCCTTTCAGGGTCGATTCTATCGCAAGAAATTCCTCAAGACGAGGAATCATATTATTGTCATTCAAAAGGTACGTCAATCAAAGCATTCTTGCTCCAGGCCTTTTATCTTTACTTGCTAGCCACCATTCTTACTATTCTTTCTTATATAAGAAGGGTGTTAACACGAGAGACGAGGCTATAAGTAATTTATCTGCAGTCTTATGATATAGTGATCAATGAAGCATGATTTGTGTAAGGTTTTTCTCTTTGGTAACAACAGCTAGACCTATGTAATTTGTAAGGATTTTACCTGAACGATTTGCGCTTGGGAAAGGGAGTCTTCATAAAATAGACCATAATTAACATCTTCTGACAAATATATCACTCAAACTTGCTGAAAGTATTTACATAAAAGTTTATGTTCATTTGTTTGTTCCTTTACTTTGTTTAGTTTGAAAGAGGTCGTGTTGCTCGAGCGCTTTTGAAGAAACTTCTTGAGGAAAAGAGAATCGAGGAAGAGAGAAAACGAGAAGAACAGAGAAGAATAGAAGAAGAAAGAAGGAAGTAAGTATGATCTTTCTTGCCATAAACCACCTACAATTACTAAAATGAAACATGTCTTTCGATTTTAAAAAAAATTACGAAGGCTATCCGCAACAGTTTTTAGTTCAGTTCACCTCCACCCAAACTCGTGGAATCTGTTCACCATTGCTAGAATAAGCCTTTTATCTAAGAAATCCCTTGTTAGAAGATTTCATCCTCTTTGGTAACTGGTATAAATTCTTTAAGATTCGTAACTACAGACTACGAAGTACGGACTTACATCGGTCTTAAAAATAGCCAAAAAGACATTAGTTGTCAACACTACTTGAAACTCTTGGACAGCCGGATACGTTACCTTCTTCTCTTGCTTAGAGAGATTTCACGCAGACTACGACTATTAGGGAGGCTTGAACACAGTATGCGATTTCTTTCGAAAACCAAAATAATGGGGGAGGGGGGGAGGGGGTTCAAGATAAGCACGTCGAACAAGGTGTGATGATATAGAGCTCATTTTGGTTTTTTTATAAACCGATCTGTTTACAGGGAAATGGAGAGGCTGGAACAAGAACGCAAGCTAAAAGAATTAGAAGAACTCAAGCGAAAGGTACAGTACTGTGATTAAATCGTATCAATCTATATATGCCCTTCCTGGGGACGCATTACTACCTGAGGTTTTAAAGGTGGTTTTATTGCCCCACTCCCCTCCCTGATTCTGAAAGAAGGATCGAAATAGAACGATAAGGTCTTCTTGAAGAGTAAGGTTTGTTAACTGAATAGTCCAGGAAATGCTCAGTATTTTATAATATGGTCTGTATATGATTGTTCTTCTACAGGCTGAAGAAGAAGCTCGACGAAAAGAAGAAGAAGAAAGAGAACGAAAACGAATCGAAGAAGAACAAAAATTAGCAGATTTGATGAGAGCAAAAGCAATCGAGGAAGCAAGAAGGGTAGAAGAAGAAGCTAAGAGGCTGGCAAAAGAGGAGAAAAGACGCCAAGTAAGTGACATTACGATCATGACGGATGTAGCTATTGAAACATGATGATATTGTAGGCTGACGAGGCGAGCGATTCCACGTGGAATTTTCATGATAGTAAAGTTCATTGGCTGACGAGGGAATTCCAAGTTGAATTTCACGAGAAACTCGATATGATSAGGATATATTAGCAACCCATGATGTCATGTCTCCTTGTCGGGTGTATTCATTGCATGGGATATCTTGGGGGAACTGTACAGTTCTAGTACTATATTTCATTGTGCATCACAAGCAAATGGTGTGTGATGTCAGCAAATCCTTCTCAAAATAGTCAAACTAATGTAACAAAACAATGKGCTTATACTGCTGTGTTTTTTGATCGATCTTTTCATTCTTTGTCGTCTATCAGGAAGAAGAAGAGAAAAAGAGAAGAGAAGAAGAGGAAAGGTATAGATCAAAACAATTGATATTTTACCAGCATCTTTTCTGTTCCTACTTATCCGAGTTATTTTAGTTTTTCTGCCTTCCTCCCGTTTTGATAACCAACAAGTGCTTTAAGTATTTACGTAGTTTGTTGTGTGGAAAGTAGGACGGTAATATTAGATAGTCGATTGGATTTCATGTCTTTTCTTCTTGGGATTGGTCACTGATTTCAGTCGTGATTGTTTCACCGTTATTCGTTTTTYCCCGCCAGACTCAGAGCCGAAGAGGAAGAAAGACAGCGTGAAGAAGAAGAGGGACGAAAGATGGAGGCTGAAGCTGAAGCAGCGGCTCAGATAGCCGAGTTAGACAGACACCTTAAGGTGAGGCCAAATCCATGTACAAAGCTCGTTCAGTCTATAAGGTTTTGACAACAAAAAAATATGAGTCTTGCTTGTCCAAAAACATTTTTTCGAAGTACTTTTATTTGAAATTTGTTTTACCTCATCCTTTCAAAAGTGTTACTACAAACTACATGTATACTGCACGTCTGATTTGGTCCTTCTATATTATAACTGGAGAATGTTTTATCAAACCTTTCGTTTTGTCCGGTATCCTTGCAAAAGATGCGCCTTCATTTTCAAAAGTTCAAAAAGCACGTTGAATGGAATCTATCTCATTGTATATAGCACTATTAGGATAAGGCCATCGTACTCGTACTATGAAATGAGGGCAAAAAAAAAAAGCATAGTAAGGTACCAGTTCTGTCTCATCGTATATATAGCACTATTAGGATAAGACTATCGTATTCGTACTATGAAACAAGGAGATCAAAAAAACATCGAAAAACACCAGTTGTATGCCCTACGGCGAACTGAATCACTGGCGCGGACTTAGTTTGCTATCGTAGAGAGACGTTGAACTAATGAATTGTTTTCCCTCGAATATCGACAAGAATCGGTTTTATATTTTCTTGTAGTACGAAGACAGTGACGAAGAGGAAGATGAAGAAGAGGAGGATACGATAGGACGACCACCAAGCGTTCATGAGATGGAAGAAATCATTAAAGATGGATATCTGATGCTCAGAGGTTTGTACTAACAAACGTTTTGATAGTCAGAATTCGCTAGGACGAGAGATCTAATTGTTTTAGTATAAACAAACTATTCTGACAGCATTAGAAATGACAGAAATAAGCATCCTCACTGATTTCATATATTTCTAACATTAAGATGTTCTTTTCTACCATGGGCAATGAGGAGTAGACCACTAGTATCCTAGCCAATCAGAACGCACGGATTGCAAGGGTAAACTAGTTTGTTTTATCAATTATCTTCATTCACAGGTGGTTTGTTGAGTTTGTGGAAGAAACACTGGTGTGTTCTGAAGGACGAGACTTTTATGTGGTTCCGTGGAAAACAGGTACAACATGTAATGAGGCTCTCAGACAATAGAAAAGTTTTCTCAAATGAACCAAAATCATTGTATGTGGCTTTAGAGCTCGGTTAAGCTGACCTGTGCAGTCTGTATTTTCATTCTCGAGGGTCGGRTCTTTCTTCTTTACAGCAATTGTTTCGCACTGGTGTTTTATGGCGCTAGCTACAACACTAAGAGAACAACACTGATTCATCGTCAAAATGGAACCAGAAAAACTTTCTACACAGATATTTTGCTTAAATGTACTTACTGTATCTGTCTCCAACAGACACATTAACACACTTTCTGTTGTCTGTGCATCCAAAGGATACTAGTTTCATGGGGTATTCTAGCATTTATGTCAAGAGTCCATGCAAAGCAGCTTTATGAGTATTGCAAAACCCTCTTAAAAGATAACTGAATGTTTACTAATTGATTGTTTCTGTATTGTTCAGGACGCATTAAAAAGTGGATGGTTGATGAAAAAAGGTGGAGGAACAGGAACCCTATCGAGGTCAGTGATTACTCGTTTATAAGTGAATCTCTTTGTGTATAGTAATCACCGTCAAGGGTTACACGGTTAACACACACTAGAGGCTGAGGGTTTAATGGTTTGGGTTCTCTTTGCTTTCAGGCGCAACTGGAAGCGTCGTTGGTTTGTGTTAAAGGATGAGACGTTAACGTACTACGAGAATGACCAGGAAGGAGCGAAATCCCTGGGTGTTATCGATATCAGGAAAGCATCGTAAGTATGGGTTACTATTATATGAATATCATTTTTGTTCCATGAACGAATAGGATGGGCATGTAGAAAGGACATTCATTTGATGACAGAAAGTAGCGAGTCTGATTGTAACGAAAATGTGAGAAAGAAATTGGTATGATATATTAGTAACGTTCAGGGACATAGGAAGGGGAGAGAAAATCTATTAATTGAATAAAGTAAAAGTGCATGTGAGGGAGAGAGAGAGAGTGAGTGAATGGAAAGTGAATGAATGACCGAGATAAAGAAGACGCAGCCTATAACCTTCTTGTTTGCTTCTTTGCAGGCGTATCGTTGATGATGGAGTGAAGGAAAATGGCTTCAGTATCGTTACTGAGGGTCGAACGTACCATATCATCGCAGAAACTGTTCATGAATGGAAGTAAGTTCTTTTGCTATTCAGATGAAGATTTATTCGAAAAACGAGCCGGACCACTTTATGGAATTAGTTTTGTCAGCGGCTCGTGATTATTTAGTGTAACCAACGGCTCTAGGCGGATTCGTATCTGAGCGACAAGTTGTATCGAGGTAACTGGACAACAGTAATGATGGTGTAATGTTTTTATTTTGTTTTATATTTTCAGTCAGTGGTACAATATCCTGAACCGTGTCAACAGAGCCACTGATGCACAGCTAAAGGACATGCGCGAAGAATCTGCTAACGTCAAGAATGCTGTGGTAAGCAGGTTACTCTACTCTACTTCCCCCTTTACTAACTCGCTATTTCACTTAACTATTTTTTGTCTTACAAATCAATGCAGAAATCTTTGGACTTTGATATATTTTACGATATATGATCTAATTGTTTGTAGGGCACAATCGATGTGGCGATGATCGAGTCATGTACGGCAGGAGGTGTTGCTAACAAGTGAGTATAGATCTGTATTTGGTGTCACTGAACGACCAACGCACCCATCATCCCACTTATTCCATCACTAACTCATTGACGCACGAAGTGACTGTCTGACTAACAGACAGATTAACCGTCCGACCTTATGACGGACAGGCAAGACAGAGGCGACTGACTGACTGTCTGAATAGACGCACTTGGCAGATCGACAGTAATTGACTGACTGACTGACTGTTATAAAGAAAAGCATTTTTGTATAATGGCGATTGATTTTGTGTGGATTGACGAGTTGATATCACTTGTTTGTAGAGCAAACTGTTTTACTATTATCACCGCCAATCGAGTCATGAATTTCATGACCGAATCAGAAGAGGATCTTAATAGCTGGGTTGAAGGTCAGAAACTATGTTCATCTGATATACTAAATCATTTTCTTTATTACTTAAGTCCCATTCACACGGTACGATTTTTCCACGCTATTGCGCGCAACATGCTGACGACTCGAATTGCTTTGTGCAAATCGACTTACGAATCGTACGTTCTTAGTACGACTGCAAATGGCAGCTAAAACTTGGCGTTAGCATTTGCGCGCGACAGTTGTGGGGAAAAACCGTACTATGTAAAAATCCGCATAGAGCATTTATTTTTGATAAGTGTTTTGGTCAGGTAGAAGGAATGGGTGGAGGGGGAATGGGATTTGAGACAGGGGTACGAAAATATGTAGGCTACAAACTACCAAAGAATGGATTGAAAGAAAGAGTCACTTCAGAAGGGATTTATTGGGGAACTGGAGTAAAACCTACCAAGGACCGGGGTAATTAACGTTATGCACTGCCTTATTCCAGATATAAATAACAGCAAACAGCGTGAGGTCGATGAAGGATTTGCCAACGTGCTGGAGAAAGGTTGGATGGTGAAAGAAGGAGCCGATGATTCCAAGAGAAAACGGTAAGACTTCCATAATATGACAATACGTATAGTCAATATTAACGTGCTTTAAAGATTTTAAGACTATCAGTTCTAGTGAGTGCTGTTTCCTATATAATATCCGCCATTCCTTTCTTTCTCATAAGTCTTTCTCTTTCTTTACAGCTGGTTCGTTTTAACTGGAAATTCACTTGATTACTACAAGTCATTTGTCAAGGGCAGTCCCAAATTCGGCTCGATTATTCTAAACAGGTGAAATATTGAATTTATTTAATTTAATAAACTTTAAAAAATTGGGAAAAGAAAAGAAAATGTTTGGGTGAGGAAAACACAACAGAGCTGGGCTCCAAACAAAGTGTCTCCTATAAATTAAAATGAATTAAAAATATCAAGTGATAAAAAGTACAATATGGAATATAATATATAATAATAATGTATAAATATAATAAATTTATTTATTATATAATTACCAATGAAATTCGAAAAATTGATATCTTCACACGTGATGGCTATTCAAAAATACACGGAAAGAATTGCCTGAAAAAGCCAAAACATACTTCATTGATAATTATATAATAAACAGAATATTACATGGGCGCTTGGAGATACGAAATTTATCTTCTCGTGAGAGATCTTTTCAACACTCGAAGATAAAATTCATATCTCCGCGCGCCCATGTAATATCCTCTATATCTGCAGACGCAATGTGATCTAAATATAATATAAAATATTAATAATATTAAATCACTCAGCAACAGCAACCATTAGGAGTCAATAGGTTACGAGAAGAGCAGCATTTTTAAATGGCATATAGATGTCCAGGTGTTAAATCGATTTACATCATAAAAGTTAGTAAGAGCACTAAAGTAGTGGTTAGTAAGATGGAATTTAAAACTCTTAAGTGAGTTACAGTTACGTAAAGAAACAGACAAGTTGTTCCAAAGCTTAGGTAATCGGTTAAAGTAGCTAGTTTGAAAAAGTTTAGTGCGGCACTTAATAATTAGCAAGTCTAGAGCAGAACTGTTACGAGTGATGCGAGTCGGAGCCTTACTAGGAAAGTATTGATGAACAGGAATACTAACAAGACCTAAGCGACATTTGAAGTAGAAAAGGATGTCTTTGACTTCATGATGATAAGAAATAGGCAATAAATGTAACTTTTGCAATCTATCTCTGTAGGATAATGGGTCATCATGAATGATCCGACCTGGACTACCTCAGGGTAGCTTTCTATCCCATTTATACTCTTATAGTTAGTTCACTAACTACTCCCTAACATAATGTCGTTATTATTCTGTTTTAGCTTGTGCTCAGTCGTTCCGCCAGAAGAAAAAGAAACAGGTACTTAAATATACTTATCTTGAAGAAGGGTAGGATATAAGGGTCCTAGATACCGTTGAACTTGTCATAAGCGACCATCTTGGGGGTATGAGGGTCCTAGATACAGGTGGTCCTGTCATAAGCGACCATCTTGGGGGTACGATGGTCCTAGATACAGGTGGCCCTGGTGGCCCTGTCATAAGTGACCATCTTGGGGGTATGAGGGTCCTAGATACAGGTGGTCCTGTCATAAGTGACCATCTTGGGGGTACGATGGTCCTAGATACAGGTGGCCCTGGTGGCCCTGTCATAAGCGACCATCTTGGGGTGAGAAGTGGTCTCCCATCATCAGTTATCATGTGGTAGGGAAATTAACATGTTTATTCAGTTATAGGGTTGGTTGGATATAAGAATCGGATGAAGGTGGATTGTAGCTCTAGACCCAACACAAAATACCTACGCATTATTGTTTCTTTGCAAACAGGTGACTGGACTTTCATCGTTAATGGCCGAAAACGCTCCTACGTACTACACGTCAAGCAACAAGAAGAAGCCAACCGATGGGCGAGTGCCATACAAGAGGTATATAGATAGTAGAGTAGTGTATATGGTACACTGATACCAACACATCGAGTGCCATACAAGGGGTATATAGATAGTAGAGTAGTGTATATGG
>NW_022261321.1:38967-60421 GCF_009602425.1 Actinia tenebrosa | reverse complement strand
ACAGTAGTCTTGTCCATGACAGACTGGTCATGTGACACTACCTGCAGTACCACTAATCATGTCACAGGATCTATTGTACCACAGTAGTCTTGCTGGCCATGAAAGACTGGTCATGTGACACACTGCCTGCAGTACCACTAATCATGTCACAGGATCTATTGTAAGACAGTAGTCTTGTCCATGACAGACTGGTCACGAGACATTACTACCTGCAGTACCACTTATTATAGTTACAGGATCTATTGTACCACAGTAGTCTTGATGGCCATGACAGAAGAGTCTTGTGACACATAATCACTATTTAAAAGTGGCTGTGGGGGAGAATAGGTTTTCCAAGACAGAACCTTGTCATCCAGAACAAGTACCTGCCATTGGACTAATGTATAAATGCATTAAAGCCCAGTGGTGGATCCAGGGGTGGTACCGTGGGTTCCATGGAAACCCCCTTTGTAAAATCTAGTTAAGCCAAAACCAATCATGTTCTTTACTCTCATTACCATACCGGCTTTTTCTATATGGCATCCATCTTGAAACCTCACTTTTCAAAATCCTGGATCTGCCTGCCATTATCTAGATATACAGTGGAACCCCGTTAATAAGGACACCGTTGGGAGGGACCAAATGGTCATTTTTAATGGGGTGTCCCCATTAACCGAGGAGTCAGAAAAACAGCCGAAAACACATTTTTATCCATTTATTTTTACTGTGCTGTAAAGCTTGAACTACAATGTTCAATATAACAGCCTAAACTGGAACAAAAAGTGCATGACCATACAAGAACTAAATTCGCATTTACTGCACTGCATTGTACAATTTTGTTTTGAGTTGAGTTCTGGAAAATAACAATGCGATGGTATTGCGAGTTTTGTCTATTTCATTATGCTGTAATGATCAGCGTGTGGTCCGTTGATATGCAAAAACTGACAATATAATCCATATTGAGCTCATTATATCAATAAACAAATACAGTAAAGACGTCTTCAAATTTCAAGTGTCCTTAATGCGGGGTTGTTTATGTATGGGAACTGTCATTCAGGTCCTAGAAATGTCACCTTTGTACTTATTAACGGGTGTCCTTATAAAGCGGGTTAATTTAACAGAAAATGTATGGAGCTTTCGTTGAGAATTTGAAACCTGTCCTTAAGGTAATTCCCTTGTTTTGCACTGCGCATTTTTCTGCGCATGCAACTAAAAGCATGGAACTAACAAAGCTTAGGCATTTTTCTTTCGGAAACTAAATAACAAACATGTTCAAAACCAATTTTCACTTTTTTCTCTTTTTTGAGTAGAGAAATTGCGATTTTTATCTGACAAGCCGCAGTCTYCACTCGGAAAAGTGTCAGTTTTCGACTATTTTGAGATGTTTTTTCGAGATAAATCAAAAACGAGAATGGTGACCCCCATTTTTTATTTAAGATTTTTGTTAAATGCAATGCTCGTCATTATATATGAAAATATGAAGGAAAGATTATTGGATAGATTTTGAAATATTTTGATGGGAATAGCAGACGTGCAGTTTTTGGACGTTCGTAGAGGCGCATATACCTGCATTTTTCACTAATAGTTCAAGAATCATAGTCATCCAATAACATTGATGGATTTAATAGTATAGATTATATAGTAAACTTCGAGTTATAAGTACGTTTTGTTATATGAAAGTACTTTTAACGGTGAATAAAGGTTCTTGATTACAGCTTCCGGTTGCAACCCCATTTCACTATAAAACCCATAAATTGACGTATTTGGAGAGCATCTAGCTAAAAAACGAAAATAGTGACCCTATCTTTTTATTGCAGTTTTTAAATGTCCATAACATTATCAATGTCCATGCAAAGTTTCAGGACAAAGTTATTGGCAAAATTTCTTTCAAGGGAATTACCTTAATAGCAAGGTGTCCTTATTAATCGGGTATCCTTAAAACCGGGTTCCACTGTATTTGCAATTTTTTAAAGCCATTTTCCAAGACTATTACGTTTATGAGCAGAGTTTCATTTTTTCTGACTAACAGTACAAATTGAGCTTCAATTCTAACAGTGACTGACTTGAAATTTAAAGACCCTGACATTTTTCACTGACAGAGACCAAAATTTGACATCAATACAACAAAAAGTGAAGACAGCAAAACCAATTTTAATACAAAAATTTGCACTACATTAATATTCTCAATGGAATAGTAAAAATTATTTTTACTTAAGAGAGAATTATTTTCGTATTCAAGCAGTGAGCGCCAAAAACTATTTTCTTGAAAAAAGGCTGTTGTACACGGCTAAAATCTTGTTATTCAGAAAGTTTAACTTGTTTGGAAGTGGAGATGACCCATGAAAATGGAATCAAAGTGTTAACCCAAATAAAAATTTGAATCGAAAATGAGGTTTAGGCTTTCATTTGCTTATTTCCCATATAAAAAAGCCTAACAAAGCAACATTCTATTAACACAAATGCAACAAAACATCTTTGTACAATTGAAAATACAAATCAAACAGGCATTATATCATGGTACATCAGTTTCTAACTGTTCAAAAAACGTTTTGAGTGTTAACCCAAAATGAAAATTGGGATCAAAACTCATACRAAAGTCTAGTTTTTGGCGCTTTTTGCCATTACCGTTATTGCTCGTCATTGAAAAAAATTTCCTCTTAATCTTAATTAAGATCATTTCCCAGCAGCACAAGACACTGGTTGGTATTTCATTTCAGCGTATAACAAAATAGAGTTTTCTTATGCGACAAAATGTGTTTTATGAGTTCGTATTCTCATGTCAGAATTGAGAAATAAGTTACTTTAGATTTCTCCGCCAGCGCTTTTTAACGTGCATTTCAGGTCTTCAACCAGTAGTCCTTCCTTGGGTGGAAGCCACTCTCGAGACCAAATCTTGAATGTACACGAATACGTGTGTGTTTGGACGAGGGGATCTGAACCATCCACTGAACACTCTAGGATGGGTTTTGGATCTTGGTCAGAACAATCTGAAGGAGCCATATCAGTCGTTACATGAAATAAGGACCCTTGAACAACTTGGCTTGAAACATGAAGGGTTTGTTTTAGAAACCCGTATTTACGATTGCTGTTGGCGTCATTCATTTTCTCTTTTATCTCCCGGTTCACCTCTACAGCGGCTAATTCTAAGCCTTTCAAGAGATCTTCGTATTTAGCAATATCCTTGTCATCTATCGGCTGTATTCCTCCGACAAGACTACTCGTTACTGTATAGAATAAACACCAAATGGTCAGCAACACCAAGAAACACGAACAACACTGTTTAAATGCCGCCATTTTCTTTAGACTGGATAACAACTGTGCAAATCTCGTGATCATGACGTAATCGATTATTTACAAGTTTAGCCACAGGTAGCCCAAGCTTGGTTTCTGTGGTGTCCTGTTATAAGGAAATGTATGAAGATTCATCAAAAAAGTCAATAAAATCATTGAAACGTGAAATAAAGCCTCGAAATTTTACCCTATCATTGATAAAGAACACTTCTTTCGCTCTGCGTGGTTATTTTTTGAATTTAGCCCGTTTTAAGATTTTTTCCCCCACTATATTTCCTTATAACAGGACACCACAGAAACCAAGCTTGGGCTACCTGTGGACGAACTGCTTCTTTGGCCCACAAGCTCTGCAGAAATATTTTATACATAAATTAGTTGTTTAAATATCTTTAGAGTACAAACACTATAAGTGTGTAACATAAATACCACTAAATACTGCTAAATTATGCTAATCCTATTGTTTTCTATTGTTTAAATAGCACTATTCACTACTAAATAGTGCAAAGTGTTGCACACTTATAGTGTTTGTACTCTACTGTGCTATGGAAAAGCAATAAATATTTAACATGTTTGAAAATATTTGAAATATAACATGCTTGCTGATTGGCTAAACGAATATTTGAGATATAATGTGCTCGCTGATTGGCTGGCTACCGTGTTTATATCAAAGGACAGAGAGATGCTAATGAACGATTGATCAAAAATATTTATAACAGCAATATTAAATGGCTGGTTATGTCCCTCTACTGTGATATAAACACTCTGGGAGATGAAGAACACTCCAAAAGGGTTAGAAACACTTGGCTATGCCAATCGTGTTCCTAAACTTGCTTCTCTTGTGCTCTACAACAGCTCCCAGCATATTTATATCACAGTACAGATACATGCATGTGCATTTTATATCCATTAAAAAGGGGTGTACAATGGTGGGAAAGGTGCTATATTTTAATACTATAGGTTATCTCCTCTTAAACTCCCTCCCCACCTGGGGAAAGAACCCATCTCCATAAAGATCGATTCATTATCTCAGAGATTACAGATTAGGTGATAAAACAAGAAGACTGGATTTGACTGGAGTTCTGATATGCAAAAGGTGGTATTTTGTTCAATAGCCTTAATAACTGGACAATGATTCTATGGTTATTTAAATGGTATGTTGTCTTAGCAACTTCTTCATATATCTTACCACCAATGATTTCTTATTCTTATTTGCTGCAATTTTCATAAACATGTGAACTCTGTTTCTGCGAGCTGCACGCTGAAATTTGGTTTTTCGCTGCTGTCAATCAAACCTAATCAGTCGGTACCTTTCATATTTTTTGCTGGCAGATCGAACTTCAGTTTTACATTTTGTATATTTTTTATTTATAAAAGTATACTAAGAAGATTGTTTAATAACTATTTTTTTATAAATTTTTAGCACTTTTCACACCAATATGTTGTTTTATATTAAAGTGGGACTATCTAAATCTAATAATTGGATCTAATATTTGGATCTTCATCCATGACCAGCATCAATGATAAATTATACTGGTGCATAAATCTTTACAATACTCCATTGTTCCGTTCAATGACCATGAATAATGGTTTCAAGTGGAAATTAGAGTTACCTAATTTACATAGCAAAACTATACTTTTTACTTTTTACTACAACCTCAGTTTGAAACTATTATCCATGTTCACTGAATGGAACTGTAAAATGGAGTATTACCAATAGATATTTCTCCTTACTTGAATTCATAAAAAAGTCTGCACATTCACAGCCTGATCGGTATATAGAAATATAGGTGTTCACATGAGGTTAAGTAAATTCAAAGATTCTGTACTCACCCAAATGATAATAATTTGGACATTCTTAACTTGATTATACTAATGTGATTACTTGTGTTTAGACAAAATTGTACACACATATTCCTTATCAAAAACATAGTTACCTGCATGGTTTTGATCAAAATATCTCATTTTATACTCAAATTGGAATTTGGAAATTCTAATTTTTGTTAGTTTGGGTATAAAAGGGCTGTACACATTGTCAATGTTTGGTGACTTAACAATATTTAGACCCGAAGCCCAAATGGTCTACAAGTCAATAGCCTATTAGGGCAAGAGTTCTAATTGCTTTGGCATAAACCTACTAATTTGTTCAAATATATGAATATATATAATAAGCAATTTTTAAGTTAGGTAGAAGTAATTCATTATTTTGCATTGTTTTGGGTTTCAAACTACACCTCTGCTATACTAGTGGTCTGTCACTAATACACTACTAGTAGTTCAATCAGAGTGCAGGCCTTGTGATAGACCAAAGTAGGTTTATAAGTGTAATAACAAAGATATTTATTCTGGGACCTAGATAATTCCTATTAAAGCTGCCAGTGGAAAGCAGAGTGGATATCACATTAGCTAGATCCCTATTTTTCAAAGTTACCATATTAATAATAATTATTCTCTTGATGTTATACGTTGTAACCAGGAGGTTTTTCTTGTAGCTGTCTTGTAGTAGTTTGATAAAGAGCAATCAGAGTCACACTTGAATGAAAAATAATCTGCCACAAGTTGCGCAGGTTTTTCAGGTAGTAGATTAATATAAGAAGAAGAACTGAAACTGTACTTGAAATAGCAAGCCTCCATTGAACATGAAAGATGAGGAGATAACACTGCAAGACATCAAGTAAGACATCAGTTTTGGGATTTTAGAGCTAATAGTTAAAGTGGGATGGGCTTGAACTAATTTCATTCTTACAGATTTCATTAAAGCTAATTAGACGACATTGTCATCAAGGGGACACTTCTATCATGAAATACATACTACAAGGCTGGATGAAATGTAAATTAAGTTACTGACACTATTTATTGTTTATGGAATGAGGGATTTAGGTGACAAATAAATTGTTTTCAATCATCCCTCCTCTGTCTCTATAGATAAATAATGAATGGTCACTAAAACTGTAAGGTTGTCACTTTTCTGTTCTTATTCTTTTTTCATTTGCTTGAAATACTGTACACACATGCACACTCAATTAAATTAAATTGTGTAGTTCCAAAAATTATCCATACCCTCCCCACGGAAGAATTTTTTAAGACGGCCCCCTACCTCCGGAAATTCCAATTTTCTTCCACACAAACTCTGTAGTTTTTGTTCTTTCTCTGCCCCACCCCCCCCCCCCTCCCCCAAATCGTCCTGATTTTCATAAACTTTAACTCCAATTTTCTTAACCAAATTCGATTTTATCTTTAAAATTTTAGTAGAACATGAATGTATACACCTAGACGTTTCATATCAAGTAATATACAATATTCGTGTCCTTGTTGTATCAGATATACAATCACTCACCTTTGGCTCGTGGTTGTATATCTGATACAACACGGCCACTCATATTGTATATATTACTTATTTCTCAATTGACACAGTTTTCTTTGTTATTCACAAGGCTTTATTTTTGTTATAACCCTCATTAGAGTGCTCACAATAAATCCGTGAAACAAATACTAATTTTTAGCACTAAATAGCGATAATTAAACAATAGAAAACAAAGGATTCTGTATGAAATAGTACTAATTAGTACTACTTACATGTAATGTTCACGGTTTTAGTGCATGCACTATAAATGCGAGGTCAATATATAGTTAGTTATTAACCCTGGCAATAAGTCTATCATATGGCTTATTGCCTCTGTTCTCGGTAATTAACTCTTACTTATACAGCCCTTTGCCA
Organism: Actinia tenebrosa; assembly: GCF_009602425.1. The sequence continues at coordinate 53,436 of NW_022261321.1, read as the reverse complement.
TGGATTATATTTTTCATGCATGATAGTTTACCTGTGTGCAATTTAACAAACAAGCAAAAAAGAAAGCAGTGGCTGAATATGTAGGACTTTCAGCTACCTATAAAAATAAACAGCAGTAAACATTAGATAACTGATGCATTTGTTACCATATAATTACCATCTTACAACATTTTCTATTCCTTTATCTTTGTCTTACCTCATCATTCACTCCAACTAGACTTAAAAATGGAAGGCAACGAATAAAGTTAAGAAGACCACACAACGCTGACAGAGCACAAGTAGTCATTCCAATCCATGTTATTGGCTTTAACTTGCTCACTGGACCTACACAACAGAAAAGAATAGGGAAGGTGACTTGATTGCAAGTGTGCATTGGATTGATTATGATATGCTCTGCACCTAACCCTGTAGCCAGTGCTTTTAAAGTGTGATGTGCCTACCTTAACCATCTAACTTATTTTTAGCCAATCAGACAGTGAGAACTTGTGCATTCATTCATTGTGATCCAAATATTTAAACTTACAGTACCTTTTTTTGCAACAAAAACCTAAAGGAATGGCTAGGAATTTATTTGCTTAGGTGATATCTATTTTGGTTCCTTTGCTGGCTAACACAAGACACTTTCATAAAAAGCCTTTTAATTGATAGAAATACTTGGCAGGAAAGGATTCAGTGGCATTGGTAATAACATTTTGTTGGTGGCCATGGTACAGCACATCACAAAATACTTAAATAGAATCATATACTCAATAATAGTTAATGTACAGCTGTACCTCCTGTTTTGTATGTTTTAACGTCAACAGAAAGGTCTACAGGAGTAAGTTCCRACTGATCAATATGGTGTGGAGGAAAATTCTGAAGCTCTTCATGCATTTCACTCAGGTTTATTCTTGTGGTCAGGGACCTGGAATTGTTATATCTTTGTTTTGTCTTCTGAATAAAAGAATCTGAAATACAATACAATATTGAGAAATAATGAAAACTGCAATAGACCTCACTACATCAGTTGCTTGTACTGGCAAGCTTTTTCTTTGTTTATCAAAACCACTGGTTTTAAGTGCTAAAAAGCAATTGCTTCTAACTGTCATTAATTTAATATTTCTTTAATAATATGAAAAAAGAATTGCATAGCAATTAAATTGTTCTACTGCTTTAGTCATACTAATGGGTAAATTACAGTAACCATTTGGTTCCCTAACAATGCACTATTTTTACTGCCAATAGACCATATTCATTGTGTGACAATGTTTTCCCAATTCAGCATGACAAACCTCACAGGGATTCAGTTTCTTTTGTTATTACTCTTCAAAAAATTCATGAATATCCCAAAGGATACAATTCAAAGGGATAACAATGATTTTCTGATGAGTTTCAAAACAATAGCTGTTCATTTCCCTGGAGGTTTGTCACATTCAATAATTGGGAAAACATTGTCGCACCATGAATAAGGTCTATTGTAAAATTCATGAATAATTAATGATCGAGGGCCTAAGCCAATACAGCTTTAGAAATCAGGTCACATGAATATCAAATGTAAACCCGATACCAATCTTACAATGAAAATGCTAATTAGATATAACCACTGGTGGATGTATACTGTTCTGATACAACACTAGTGGTTGTATTTAATTAGCATATGAATTCAAAATGTCCTAAAGGAGTTATGAATTATTCACAGAATTTCACAAGTTGTTTACAACATTCGTGTTGTAAAGCCATACAATAACTAGCCTCTGGCTCATGCTCGTATAGTCGATACAACACGGCCACTCATATTGTAAACATTACTTAAAGAAAAAGATTTAATATCTTACCAAACTCAATAAAAGAGTAAGGTCTTTTGGCTCTCTGTACATCTTGACTTTGATATGATACCGTAAACTCCCTCTGGATTTCATCCAGAAAAGAGTAGGCCAGGACTGTTGGATAGGGTGTTTCACAAACAGCTAAAAAACACACTCCTAAAGCTTTAACAAAACTAGAAAACATAGAAGCATGAAGTTAACCAGCATATCTGCATTCTGTGCCAACCATAATTCAACCTGTTGTTACCATGATTGAACTTGACATTGATACTATCATATTTAACAAATAATGAATTTATCTCACAAGGTTTTGATAATTGATGGTATGTAGGTATGTAACAGGTAGTAAATGTTTAAACTATGGCAAGGTAAAAGTCGCACATGTAGTCACGTTCACGATAAACTAAATGAGTTGAATTTTTGGGGCTAAGTTGTGGAATTCGTCACTCGTGTAGCCACTCTGCAACCTTTTCCTTGCACTCATGACTCAACTAAAGATTATCTAGAAAATAAGGTGCAAGAGGAAAATCAAGGCTTTGGCTTTTAAAATGGCAAAAAAATGAGCATTTGTCGGCAGCATTTGTCAATCATGTAGCCATCACTGTGCTGTGGAATGGTGCCTAATGGTGCAAGGAAAGAATCGCTCACTATAGCCGTGGCTTTAAAAGCAGTCATGCTCTATGCCATTTTGATCATTATACATAAATCAACAATATTAACCTAATTAGTTAAGCAAACAAGAATATACTGTAATTGAAATTTCACTAAAACGAAATTCATTTTGAATCAAGTACATTGCATCTTCGTAAACCAATTTTACAGGAAAAGTTACTCTTAGCTAACTGTTTTCGTTCGTTGCTACTGTACACATGCACGTGCGACAACCACAAACATTTGTTTACTAATTCAGCTAATTTATCTTTACTTATCTTATTTGAATAGACTAAACTGTAATCATACAATATTAATACTTACTAAATATTATGTCCTCCACTCTTCGTCCAGCACTTAATAGGGTATTGATTGGCTTTTTTTGCCACCATTTTTGCCTGTCTTTTGCTTTCTTTGATCTCAAAGTGCATATCCAAGTCAGTGGATGCAGACAAGGGCATGCCATCACTAACACGGCTTATCATAGCAAAAACAACCATGATAACAAGTTTCTATTCTCAATAATAAATATCTAAGAGCTTATTCTGATAATAATCTTTTTAAAAAACTATATATCCCTGTATTTGTTCCCTTATCCTGAGGTCATATTTGTAATATTTTGTTATTTTGACTTTTTTGAATGATTTCGTGGCATTACGAATCCACGGTTCACTTGACCAGAAGTGGTGGTGTTGGAGAGCATGCGTGATAAGGAATCGAAAGCGAGGTCCATTTGCCGCGAACAGTAAAAAAGTTGAAACGAAAACGAAGAAGGCCAATTTTTTGCCTCAAAAATATTATATTTTCTCTTTATCTAAACAGGTCACCATGAGTGGGAACGGGGCTAACGTTAGCAAAAGTGAACTGCCTAAAACTAGTTCTCCAAGCTTCGTTCCAGGGGCAAATTTGTACACGGATTTCGCTTCCGACTCCATTCCTACTCCTGTCCAACCTGTACAAACTGCCATGTTTGAGGCTAATCAAACGACGAAGGAAACACAAGGAAAAGGTGATAAAACTAGCGAAGAACAACATAAGAGGCCGAACAGAAAAGACTGGATTGATACTGAAAATCCTCTTCGTTGTAAACCATGTAATTTTGTTGCCCAAAACATTGAGGTAAATTAGAAGCTTAGCGTAACTCAATATTTTATTTCCTGTGTCAGTTATCTAAAGTTTTTCTCTTTCGAAACCAATTCAAGGAATTCCAGGACCATTCTTTAAGCTATAGACATATCAAGAAAACCGCAGAAGTTCTGGAGATGAAGGTCAACTCAAAGAAACCCGAGGAGAAAAAGAAACAAACTGCTTTTACTTGTGAGGTTGGTTAACATGGCTTCCGCACAGGAGAACAGAACATTTTGTTTTTAAGTCTTAATTTTAGCGTGAAAAATAATAATAAGATAACATAAAGTTTTGGAAGAAATACATCTTTATTTACTAAATATTACTTTAACTGTTATATCTTATAGATTTGTGTGTGTTCGTGTAATAGTGAGTCTGCATGGAACTCCCATCTTGTTGGACAGAAGCACAGGAAGGTAATGTGATGAAATGTTTTTATTTGACTGATTTCTTTGTTACGTGCCGATGGAGGCCATAGGCAAATCCAGGAATCTGGAAGGGGGAAATTCACTGCTGACTATGCAAAACTAAACTAGGAGAGATCTAGAGGCATGTTACCATTTAAATTGAAATATATGGTTTGCAAAAATGCTATTTCCTGCATTCATTTACATTTACATTTACCAAATTACAAGCACACCCTCTCTTCGAGGCTTAAGTCCTCGGGTAGGTCAGGATCAAAGTTAGTGTTCTAATTTACAGACCCCACTTTTAAATGCATTAACATTTGGGGCTGTGACTAATTCAGCGGGTAGATTGTTCCATTGTTTTATTGTCCATGGTAGAAAGCTGTATTGTTTATATGTTTTTTTCTCGAGAGGAATTTTAAAGGATCTGTTGTGATTATTTCTTGAGTTTTTTATCAAGGGTATCAGTTCATTACAGAGATCTACATCAAGTTGTTTATAATTTTGTACAGCATAACTAATCTCTGGTCAGCTCTGTGCTGCTTAAAGGGACTCTGAGGTGCCAGACACATCATAGCTTAAAATGTACATCAAACCTTGTTGATTTTGAAAATCGAAATGAAAATTCCATGAAATGCGTTTTTTGGGGTGATATCGTCCGTCAAAGTTGCAAAATGACTTAAGCTGGGCTCCCTGTGGAATATCGCGGATTTGATGGCTTGGGATGAATGAGGTGTGATGACGTCAGATAGTGGAACATGTTGGATAGCTGGAGCTGAATCAACCAAATTTCGCTATGGAAGTATGGCTGTTCTTTATCAATTTGAGCCGGAAATTGCTTGAGGAGAAGAATATAATACACCCGATGAAAGTGTGAACGAGGACAGTGAGCTAGAAGAAGTGGCGAACGAGGAAAGGCTTCTAGGAATCGATGTGGTGTACGTGTCAGCAACTTCATCTTCACTTCCATCTTCTTTAAAGCCAGTATCTTCCTCATACATTCAGGGAAGGTAGATCTTTAATATCTTACATGTAGGTACCACACATGCTGATCTTTTCAYGTATATRAAATAGAAAATACCGAAAAAAGCTCACTTATTTGGAATATAAGAACGTAATAGAAAATACTTAAAAAAACTCACTTATTTGTAATATTTGTTCAATTTGGAATGAGCCTTCTCTRTCATGAAGAGAAACTATTAAATGCAGTCCTAAGCACATCTCGGTTCAGACACAATAGTCGTGATGCATGTCATGTCTAATRATTACGTTGAGTTTAACATCAGAAAATATTGAAATCTTAAGTGAAATAAAATGTTTCATTTACCTCATAATCTTTTACCTAATAAGCTCATTTAACAACATAAACACATATCAGCTAGCTGTTTTCATCACGACACGTTGACTTTAAGATCGATTCCTAGAAGCCTTTCCTCGTTCGCCACTTCTTCTAGCTCACTGTCCTCGCTCACACTTTCATCGGGTGTATTATATTCTTTTCCTCAAGCAATTTCCGGCTCAAATTGATAAAGAACAGCCATACTTCCATAGCGAAATTTGGTTGATTCAGCTCCAGCTATCCAACATGTTCCACTATCTGACGTCATCACACCTCATTCATCCCAAGCCATCAAATCCGCGATATTCCACAGGGAGCCCAGCTTAAGTCATTTTGCAACTTTGACGGACGATATCACCCCAAAAAACGCATTTCATGGAATTTTCATTTCGATTTTCAAAATCAACAAGGTTTGATGTACATTTTAAGCTATGATGTGTCTGGCACCTCGGAGTCCCTTTAAGACTGCGCCAACCAAGCTCTTCCAACATCATGGTGACCCTTGCTTCACGGCTRTAGTTGTTACAAACAAATCTGGCTGCTCTTCTCTGTACCATTTCGATCTTATTTTGGTTCACTTGGGTGAATGGGTCCCATTCAGGGGATAATTTAAACAAAAACAAATAGTAAGGTTAAAATAAAAGTGGGAGCCACAGCCCCATTCCTCTGTCCCTTAAATCCACCACTTGAAGCAAAACATGCCAAATAACATGCATGCCATGTAGCTCAATGAAGAAGGGGGACAGGATTCCTGAGGGAAGGTACATTTTGTACATGTACTTCTTTTTGTAGTTAGGAGTAGTCTAAGTGGTTTGTGTTCACTTCACCTTCCTGGCATTTCCTTGGACTTTTGAGATTTAAAAATTATCTTATTCTTGCTGATAGAATCTTGAGAAACAAGGTGCAGCGAAAATGTTTCAAAAGCAGAAGATGAAGTATGGAGGTGGTATGGAGGTAGGTGGTGGCCCAGTGTACCACAGGACTCTGCCATCCCATGGATATAAGCCCTACCAAAAACCAACATATACTCCACAATCTTCCTACAGTCTACCAAAACCTGGGTTACAGTGTGCAAATGACTTTGCTCAATACAAGGAACCACTCATAGGTAAGAACTTGAAAAATTTTATTATTTGCAGTAGGCTGCTATCAATAATTGTTGTGTCTGGTCTTGTTAAGAACTTACCAGCTGAATACTACCTAATCATATAATTATATCATATAATTCATTAACTTTTCATTGCACACGAATCCCAAAATAATAATCAAGAAATAAATATTACATTGTCATCATGCATCTCACTGACCAGTGCACACAAAAAACCAAACATGGTTTGTCATGGGGAAAACATCAATAAGAAAGTCCTGAATTTTTAGATAAGGAGGGGGGAATAAGAAATGGTTGGTAAGTAAAATTAGATTAAATATTGTCCAATGTCATCTATCAATTTGTTCAAGAGATTTTGTGCCCAATGATTTTACAGTGGATTTCACATAACTTTTGACTATCGGCTCTGAAGTTTGTTCAGAAGTCCCGATTCATCAAAAAGTGTGAACCAAATTACTGAAATTCAAAACCAAGTTCGGAATGTTTGTTTCAAGGTTGGGAACTTAACTGCTATTTTTGTAAACATGTGAACTCTGTAGACTGAGCTACAAGCTGGAATTGGTTATTCGCTTCCGTCAAACAAAACCAATCGGTCGGTACCTTTCATATTTTAGACTGGTGGCAGTGAAAAAATGAATTCCAATGTGCAGCTCAGCCTGCAGAGTTCGCATGTTCATGAAAGTAGCAGTTAAGTTCCCAACCTTGGTGACATCCTTGAAACAAACCAGTGCAAGGAAATAAATATCATGTATTCAGCAGTCAACTTTCGATTTTCTGGTTGAATAGTTGAAGACAAAACCATCTGAGTTGAGGCTGTAGGGAAAGAATAGAACAATCAAAAAGATTTTGTGATTGACCAATCAACCAGAATATAGAGAGTTGCCTATTAGAGATCTGTGAATACAAATAAACGTATGGATTTTGCCTTTTTGTAGTTAGATAGACAACTACATGCATTGTATGGTCTAGCTTCACCCTAAACAACATGTTATAAATGAAGAACACAACAGGGTTGGTAAAGAAGCTAGAACACAGTGTTCCATGTTATCTATCTCTGAAGAGGTCCATACTACTGCTCTCAATGATTTCACAGTGTAAATCCTAAATATATTCCTTTCATCGTAGCCACTTTTTTTTCATCTTTCTACTGGATTATGGGTTTTTCTTACTAGTGAATAAGTGCCCATATGTTTTCAAACCACTGACATGAGCCTCACAAAGCTTAGGAAAAAATATTGACATCAGCCAAAAGACTGTTCAAAACCGATTCACATACCATGAATTATTGCTCTGTAATAATTGCACTGGAAAAATGGTTGTAATACACAGGAAATTGAGTGTTTTGTATAATAATATGTACTTATTGACTGAGTAGGAGGGCCGTACGGGAAAATATTTGGCTTGAGGTGATGCAAATGACCGAGAGTCAAATATTTTCCCATACGGCCCAACCTAACTCAGTCAATAAGCATTTTATCATATTACCCTCACAAAAAGAAAAATAATTAAAAAAAGAAAGCGCACGGATTCGAGTAGGACCGTACAGATTCATATGACCCTGCTCGCTCAAAGCCGTACAGCCCTGCTCACGTCATTTTCTCTAAGGTTTTTCTAAGAACGCGCACCCGGGCAGATATGGGTCATATGATAAGTAAACTTATTACGTGAAACACTAAAATTCCCATGTATTACGACCATTTTGTGAATGCAATTACATAACATAATATGCAGTAATACATGGTCAGTGTCAACTGGTTTTGAACAGGGTGTTTTGCTGATATCAGAGTGAGGAAATGTTCTTCTTTTCCTTTGCTTTTTCCGCTCTTGTTAGTGGTTTGAATTTGTAACTTTCAAGTTTGCTTGTTTTCAACAAATATGGTTGTTTTTATGCAGTCTTTATCAGTCTTTCATGTCTTACGATGTGTGTAGCAGTAGACGTGTATTATCATAAACTTATGAAGATATAGAAATATAGATAAGTTATAGTGCTTGGGAACAAGGTTATTCCGGGCAAAAGCCCTTGGAATTAAATTCGGAAAAATTAATTTCAGACCTCGCTGGGAATCGAACCCACGACCTTCGGAATTGTACTACCGATGCTCTAACAGCTGAGCTAGAGGTCAGACTGAGAGCAGGCTGGGGTGAAATAGATGTTAGGTAGCGGTAATTGTGATGCAAAGATGAGAATATGTGGACCGCATAGCAGTTATGAAATACATGAAGATATAGAAATATAGATAAGTTATAGTGCTTGGGAATGAGGTTATTCCGGGCGAAAGCCCTTGGAATTAAATTTGGAAAAATTAATTTCCGACCTCGCTGGGAATCGAACCCATGACCTTCGGAATTGTACTACCGATGCTCTACCAGCTGAGCTAGAGGTCAGACTGAGAGCAAGCCCTTGTTATAAACTTATATTATAAACTTATGTTTTACGACCATCACTCCCCTTTCAGGGCTCTTTTCTTAGGCTCACTCCACATGCAATTCCACTTTTACATACATTATTTGCAAAATACAACACTCAACTCACATGTTGATTTTTAAGAAGAGAGGAATTCTGAAGATCTAGGAGAAAACCCTTTGTGGTAAGGGAGAGAACAACACATCAAAACTCAACTCACATATGATCCAGTCTGAGCCAAGGCTCCAACCCAGACCACAGCAATGAGATGTCACTGCTGGGGTCTCCCAGACTCAAATTCTGGAGTCAACATCACATGATTTGAGGGTTTTTATCTGGTTCTATGTCAATATAATTTGAAGTTTTTGAAGGAACAGCCATGTTTGGTGAAATCAGAAAGTTGCTAATGTTACTCTACGTAACAAAGTCTTGTGTTTATATTGTTTGAATACATTTAACTGTTAACATATTAGGGATTTGCACTGTAATTTGTCTACCCTGGTAGCAGATTCCTCTTTCTTCTTTCTTTAGAGAAAGTAAAGAAATAGGTGTCTCAAAAATAATACATTGATTTACCTGCAAAGGACTTCATATTATTAAGTATTTCTCCAGCAGAAACTGTAAAATAATACTGTGTTCTGCTGGGAAATGACTGGTGAAAATGATACATGTTGATATTCATTTTCACGTCTAAGAGATCTGCAATGTGTTGTGTTCCTCCTTATAACTGTATAGGGTTGGAATATGTCACTGAAATCCAGGTGACTGGGCAGAATCCCAGGTACCACTGTAAACTCTGTGATGCAAAGTTTGATCACAACGTCAAGTTTCCTCACTTGGTTGGCGCCAAACATCGCTTTAATGTATTGGTGAGTAAGATCATTTAGAAACTATTGCACATAAAGGGTACATGCATATGTATTACCCTTACTTGTATGTACAATGAAAATGTTGTACGAACAGTTTTACATCTTAGAGTGACTAGGATTGTTTCATTATTTATCATGGGTGTGATTGAGGACTGGAGTGGAAACTTATTAGACCTGAAATGTTGACCATTTCCTTAATAAGACCCTCAGGGTAAGGAAAAGTTAACCAATTTCTTCTATCCTCCATCTTGCCATAAACAATGAACAGTTCTCAAGTCTTTTCTAAAAACTTTATACACTCCAAATCAATGTAAACACAATGCTTCAACAAACAATTAAAGCATGCTAAAAGTAACATTGCTTTATTTGTTCAAACCAAAGAGTTGTTTGCATGAATACCATTCATTGTACTTTCTGTTGATCCAAGGTTTAAAATACCTTGCACTGCTATTTTCAATTTTGAAGTACAGCGCAGTTCTTGAAAATCCTGTTATTTTACTTTGACCATAACATAATAAAAACCTAAGTTTTTCCAAAGTTCAAAACTAGTAGTTTTAGTCTAAAAAATCAGCTAAATGTTTTGAATTTGTTTTCTGAGTTATTTTTGTGTTGCTTGGCATTAATTTTAATACTGGTTGCCCCAGCTGAAACTTGTGTGCAACAGTGTTGTGAGACAAGTTTCAAAAAGAAGATCTTTTAAGGCCCTGTTACATGTTGAAACATTTAGCTTGTGTGCAGTGGTGTTGTGAAACAAGTTTTAGAAAGAATTGCACCCTGTAACATTCCCAGGTTTGTGAAACTTTCATCACGAGAAAGTTGAACTACTTTTTACTCATGCAACTGAAATGTGTATTGCAAACAAGTTTCACACCCCTCTTGAAACTTTCTTCAGCATGCCCAGTGCACAGTCAACATCAACATGGTAGGCAATAGTGGTTTCACAAAAATGTTGTGCCGTGTAACACCCCTGTGAAACGTTTGCAGAGGTGCACACAATTTTCAGCTAAAAGTAACATAGTCTTTGTAATAGGCCACAAATGATCAACACACAACTTTTCCATGTATTGTGTTACTAGTAGAACAATAGTTACAGAAAAACACAATACCAAGGATGTTGTTGAACACAAAAATATCTCACACAAAATCCAAACTTTCAGATGAGTTTTTGAGAAAAATCTACTAGTTTTAGCTAGTTTTTTTTACAGATTTTATGGTCTAAGGTAAATTGCGATATTCATAGCCTTTCCTTAGTGGGATTGAAACTACTAAGGGTTTATGAGGGTCTGTAAAAGAAACTATTTCACTTAGAATTTTCCTTGTTTGTGGGAGTCAAAAGGGTGAGGGGGGGGGGGGCATTTAACTATAATAGTCACTCCTTAGGGAAGGTGTATAGATGTTTTCTAGGCCTTCACATGTTAGTCTGCCGTGTTGCAATAAAGTGATGGCTAAATTGACTATCCTAGCAAGGTTCAGTAATTTTCAGTAATACATGCTTTTGGCAGATATCTTAACCTTGTATTCCCTTTTATCTACTGTCATGTATGCTTAGCTTATCACCCAACGTGTATGAATCATACATCATATCTTGGAGGCACCTGTCTTTGTTACAATAGTGTTTCATTTCTACTCATGTTGAATGAAAAAGAGAAAAAAGTTGATGCAAAGTGCCCTTAAAGAGGGTGACAAGAATTTTTTTTTTTTTTTTGATCTGTTTTTTTCTTCTAAACATATGTTCAATTGTGTATACAAAGAGAATACAAGAAACAAAACAGTACAAAATGTTAGATACCAAACATTTCTTGAAAACCAGATAAACAATGAGTGAGACAGGAAATAACATTTGTACAACTGAGGCTTTTGATCAGCTGTATTTAAATGTTTTCTTGCCTGGGATAAACAATCAAACACATCAAGAACCCAGTATTGTTTTACGCCCATTTTCTTTGAAGCGCAAGCTGCTGATTAATTTTGGCAGAAAAAACATTTGGTCTTATAAAGGTAAAACAGTTTGAGTATTAGGAGACTAAAACCAAATTTTTTGTCTGCCAAAATAAACAAGCACTGAGGTCATACTTCAAAGAAAACGGGTGTAAAGAGTTGACACAGCTGCCAACAATGAGTACACCATAAATTATGCTAACAATGGGTACACCATTTATTATGCCATAATCTGTACTGTGTGCACTGCAGTAGACCACTGACAGCATTAGATATTATCTTTTGAAATAGAGTGGTAAAGGTGGTACAAATCATGTTTCACAAAAATAAAAATGGCCAAATCGCATTTCATGAAATAACTCTTTACCTCCRTGTTGAAAGTTTGACTGTTCTTGCCATTTTATGTGATACTTCTAAGTATATTCAAAATGTGTCTAAAATTAGAATCTAAGAGAAGAGTTACAAAAAGTGGAAAATTGGCATAAAATGGTTATTAACAAAGTTTTTATTTTTTACCATATAGAAAGAGAAAAATCCTGCAATTGCTCAAGAAATCAGACTTGGGGTAAAAAAGAGGTCAGAACTTACAGGCAAGCTGCTGGACGAAGCAATGAAGATAGAGCAACAAGAAGGCCGCCAGCAGGTTAAGACATGTGTAGAAGCCAGCCCTTTTGATGGTGGTACAAATAACATTACGCAAGGGAGTCTTCTCTTCCAGGGATCATCACCATATTCAGCAAACACAGGTAACTTGTACTTAGGTTGTTGTGCAATTTTATACATAGCTCATGACGTTACTAGAGAATGGAAACTTTTTCTTATAGAAGAAAAACAACTGAAGAAAATGACACAAACTTGAGAGAAAAAAAGATATCTTTTCCAACATCTAATGACATTGTGACATTAAGTTGTTCCCACAACTAATATGTCATTACATCTAATTGGTTGCTACAGGTGGTTTGGGTAGGGGATTTACAACTCCATCCAGACCCTACCAGAAATCCCCAAGAGGTCACCCACTCAAAGGACCAGCAACACATCAAAACAGAGCAGGTCAAAAAAGACCCCCAGGTTTAATGAACTTCCAAAACCAATATGAGTCTACTACACCTGTGTATGGAAACAATAACCAACAGTATAACAGCAATATTGCCAGTTTTGGAACTGGACCACCTTTATACCAAGAAACCCCAGTGAGAGGGCGTGGTGGTAGAGGCCATGGGTTTAGGGGCACTAATCAAAACTATGGTAGAGGTTACAATAACAAGCAGAATAGACAAACTCCWGGTTTCACACCTACAAGTACAAATACATACCAACCAAATCACCCTGGATTTACCGCCAGCACTCCATATAACTACAGGTATCTTAGTGTCATAACTTTTTATTTGGAGTTAATTATTGAGCCAGGATTTAAAACTTTGATGTGATAAAATCAGCCTTTCAAAGTATTGCCTTGAGCACTCTTGAATTCTCAGAATGATAAACCCATTTGTTTGCCATACTTTACTCATGGAAGCGTAGTTTAAGTGTAAGGTTGAAGTAATGGTTTGGAACCTATATTACTGTGACTACATGTCATTCCTGGTTGATTGGTATAACCTAGACTTTTCAATTCCTCTAGTAATAATGCATCTCCTATTATTTTATCCACAGTACCTCAGCACCACTGCTTCCCAGGGAAGCATTTGCTCCAAGTACAACACCAAGGTTACCACCAAAGTACAATAACACACAAAACTCAAACTCTGGTCAAACTGGAACAACTCAAGCTAAAAGGGTAATGGTGATTTGATATGTGGTCTGAAGATTTTCATTGTTTGGATTTTTTTAGACTGCCATTTGCACAACCTTTTAAAAATACAGAGATCCTGTTTACAAAACCAATCAAATACCCCTTCTTTTGACTTGAAATAAATGTCAGTGATGATAGTCTTTATTAGCTAACAATTATTTGTTCTCAATGTTAACAGAATGATTCTCCAGCTACAACAACCCAGGCTTCATTCCAGCCAGATTCTCCATCTACAGAATCTTCACAAGATCTACTACAAGGCCTAGCAGACTTGGTAATAATACTAAACTGTAGATAGTGTTTTTATATTGCCCACCCCACAACCAACTCCCATTCAAAGGGAATCCCAAGATACTCCAGTTAAGACAAAGCGAGTCTTAAATGGTTACAAAAATAAAATAAATATCAGAAGGTAGATATGATTCTGCTTGTCTCTGTACTCTGTACTGTGATATAAACATGCTGGGAGCTGTATAGCAGAAGAGAAGCAAGCATGCATAGGAGCATGAGATATAGCCAAGTGTTTCTCTTGCTTTCCAAGTTCTCTTCAGCTTCCAGAGTGTTTATATTACAGTACAGAGACATACATGCAAGCAGCATGCTCATATTTAAAAAAATGAATGATTTTGCATAACTGTTTCTATTCTTTCATATAAGCACRGTCACGAGCCAATCAGCTTGAGCATTACAAGTCATGTAAATCTCAAATATTTGATATTACAAATATATACCTCATGAAATGAAAGCCGTTTTGAATTATAATATCCACGATAAAATTTCTTCTCATCATATTCTCCCTGATTCCACATGTTTGAATCAATTCAGTCAACATGGAAGAATGTTTGATAATTCTTTACTGTACTGATAGGATCTAGTCCACCRGGGGGGGTACTCCCATATATGGACTATACGGGGATGATCCGCTGAACAGGGTATGGTTTTTCAAGCTTCTTGTCATAAACAGGGTATGCACTTTCACTGTCACATTCAGGGTTTCTACTTTCATATTGACCGAAACTGGTTATTAT
>NW_022261321.1:15820-29869 GCF_009602425.1 Actinia tenebrosa | reverse complement strand
TCATGAATTATTAATGAGTTTTCTAAGTATAATCAAAAGTGAAGTAAATCGATCACTCGGAACCACAAGCAAGAATTGAAAAGTTTTTAATCTTGTTTCTAAATGTTGAAGACTTTAAATTCTTAATATTTGTCGAAAGGGAGTTCCACAGTTTGGTCCTTGGTAGAGGAATGATCTCTTTAGATAATCTGTTCTTCTTCATTCTCTCTTAAATTATAGGACTTAGTACTGTTTACTGTGGAGAATTTATCATTTAGATAATTAGGAGCAGTTTTAGTTTTGATTTTGTACATAATMGCARCCTTATGCTTAGCTCTCSTTTCAGCTAAKTTATCCYACTGTAGCTGCTTTCGAATATCTGCTGATCTAATTTCGTATCCAGAGCTCGTGATAACTCTTCCAGCTCTGTTTTGCAATCTTTGAAGCTTAGTGGTTAAACCCTTTGTCAAATTGTCCCATACCACATCGCAATAATCAAAATGTGGCTGAATTAAGGAACGATAAATCAACAAAAGGGTTTCTTTTTCAACATAAGGTTTGATGTTTCTTAAGCCTGCTATTGCTGAGGAAACKTTCTTGGAAATATGATCAACATGAGCTGACCAAGAAAGCCTCTCATCTATATAGACACCTAGTGATTTAGCTGTTGCAACCCTTTTAATACAAGTTCCTGCTATCTTCAATTCTGGATCATGAAGTAAGCTTGCAAGCTTATAATCTGATGCGATAAGCATAAACTCTGTTTTTGTTCCATTAAGACTTAATTTATTGGCTAAAATTATTAATATTATTATTAATATTATTATCATTGTTATCATTATCATATCCTCTCAGTAGCCTCTCAGTAGGCTCGCCGAACTAATTGCCAACAAAAAAGGAGAAGATTATGCCACCACTGTATCCTGGATACGAGCAAAGGTTTCTTTCTCCCTTTTGAGATCAGCTCTTCTGTGCCTTAGAGGTTCAGAAGAAGAACCACAAGAATATTGAATACGAACTTAAAAGACATAGACTTTTACATTTTACTGACAAGAACGTTCTCTCCACTTGGTTCATTAGTATTTTCTCTAATTCATAGTGCTATAATTCCTGTTTATTTGATACTGCGACTACCCCAGCTATTCTCTCTTGAGCTCCCGTGCTACTCCTCTCGTTCATGCAGATGTACTGAGCCTGCTGTAAACAAGGCCAGCAACAACTTCTTCCCAATGACAAAGGACTATTGACACTAAAGGGAATATCGTCTCCGTGGAAACAGGTTTAAATTCGATCAAAAGCTTATAAAATGCCACGAATGCTAATGGTGGGATGGGACGTCAATGATGGATGATACAAACTTACTTTATCCGTTTGTATTACCCAAAATCCCGCATTGGCCGGGACGGCTCCGCTTTTAGGTAGTGCCTAAATATATATTAGACATTATTTAGACATCGATACTGGACTAAACCGCTATAGATTGGTATTAAGTAAGGTTAATAAGACCGCAAACTAAACAATATCCCATTTGATGTTTGTTCACCTGAGATTAGTATTAATCTGTTGGCTTAGAACACATCATCATCCCGCCCTAGGTGGAAGCCGAGTAAAGTCACGTTTAAACATTGATCTGCTACTGTATGATTGAAGAGAGGCAAAGCCTGTACTGTATCCAAGCATGCACTGTATCCACATCTACATGTGATGCATAGCAGATACGAATACAGTACACACAACTCAGTCCCAGTTGTCTTTATTTTAGAACTGCAGATGAAAACATACTTAGGAATAATTTAAATGTAATAGGATTACAAAGGTCCTTAAATCTTGGATTAATGGCCTACCACCGAGCTACTGTCTATCTATTACAAGCAGGAAGTCTTTGACCTTGAGTCATTTCTGACTATTGATTGAAAATTGTGTAATGAATGCGTTGATCAGAGTGAAGAATGCGCGCCGTAAACGCTGTACAAAATGCCTTGAGGCACGGCTGGGAGGGAGGGAGGGAGGGGGAAGAGGAAGCTCAGATGTTCGAGTGATTGATTGTTGAGAGGACAGGCTATATATGTCCACTTGATATTACAATCCTTAAAAGTAATGTTACATTTCATTCAAATCAATCATCCTCTAGCTGGTCAAATCAATCGAATCACTAAGGTATTGAATATGTGGTCATTAATGACTAGTCGGTTGAAATGATGCTTGACTTCAGGTGATATCAAGCAGCACGGGTATGGCGCGATTATCTTGCTTGATGTTCCACACATGACGTGCAAACTTTTCTTGAATATTTTTACTTATTGTAACTACATGCATGATGAGATGCGCGCTTCTTTAATGATCATCCTCTGTTACCCTTTTATTCCGTCGTACTGAGTCTGAGTTCAATCAAGATTGGTAGATTAGTTCTGCAAGTAGGCTCAGCCAGTATCACATGTACGCATCTTAGTACGAAAGATTGCGTGCCAATCTCAAGCCTGCGTTTCCTCTGCCCTGCTGACTGCGCAATTTTCCGGAAGTGAGATATAATCAATGAAAATCATGTTTTCGAAAAGGGTCCTGTGTTTACCTCCGATCAAAATAAAAATTAGAAATCGGGAACGTTTATTTTTTTGGCAAGTCTTTGAACGCATGCATGCGCTCTTATACCAGAAGTCCAAGAAATCCTGGTCTCAAAATATGGATTATGCCAAAGCCCTCGTTCTTCGCCGCAAGCCAGAAGAAACGCAGACTCTGGGTACGAGATTGATTGCGTGCTTAAAGTAACATTCGAACCATTTAACTTGCACAGGTACTGAAAGATATGAACCACACACTGCCTCAGCTGGGCTACGATTCCCGAGGTCCCATAGTCATCACACACAGAACGATAAAACATATTGTTTACAGATTGATCTTGATAGGACTAAATGTAAAGTTTGTTATTACGACGTATGTGATGTGTTTGTGTGATTAAGGAACCGTTGCTCAGCTGTGACGCCCTGAGTCATATGGGTGTTAGCACGTGATCAATACGTGTTGTTCATTATCAGAACAAGACAACACGTACAGACTAGTACCTCTACTAACGTCTTGACATCCAAATAAATGTACTAAAATGTACTTCTACTCGTATAAAAATGGTCTGTAGCTGGAGCGTTTTTTTAAGAAGAACGTCCAAGAATCAAAACAAGTGGTTGTGAATATTCCATATGATAATTGGCTTTTCGCGAATCTTCAAGAGAACGATTCGAAAGATCGTAAACTGAAAACGATAATCGGCCACCAACTGGGAAATGTTGATCGATTGCGGAAAAAGAAGCATAATGAAATGCTAAACTTCATTTCTTGGTACATAAAACAGTATAGTTCATGCATGAGACAGCGCCTCTTTGAATATTCTTTTAGCATTGAATTTAATTTGATTGAAATAAATGAACTTGACGGCTAATGATCTTTGAACACTTGATTTCAGGTCATTAAGTGATTGGCTCTTTGTTTGCCAATAGYGTCAAGGCTTTCATCACTATTTTCACAGTAGTTAACCTATCAACTCGATGTAGGGGGCTAGCATATGAGGGCGTATCAAACACGATAGATAATCCCTTGTAGAACAGTCCGGATCCAACAGCTGTCCATAAGCAATAGACACGACATGTAAACACGCTTGTTAAGTTGGTAACGACGAGTGATCGATCTTCAGTTACAATCAGATGCAAGCACACACACGCTATCCGAGTATTGGCCAATTTTCTGTTGTTTTTTAGCAAGTACTGATAGACAATTGATTGTGCAAGGTTCCTGATGGATGGATTGAAGGCGCACTAGTGAGTAAGAAGACATTTGACGCACTCCACACTGCAAAGAACATGCAAACCTTTTACCAACATAACGAGAACAGGCTATCCACACCGTCAAGGCAACATCCTCGCGACCCGATGTTGTCCTCAAGAGATTTCTGGGCTTAATGGTTGGCGCATCGCCGGTAAGTTAGTCTAAGTCGATTGGTCAGCTTATAGATAACTAAAAGATCAACTCATATTCATTGGAATATATTTGAAGGTTGACGATAATCTGCTATGGTTGGGTTTCAATAATAAAATGATTAGTGCATGTGCACATGCATGTATATGTATTAGTCAATCAGTGGCCTCTGGCCTGCAACATGAAACAGTTTCGTTTGTTCATACTTCTCCGACCCCCAAACCGCCCTGTTGTCATGCCATAGAGAAGTCTATCAATCATGGCGCAGCTGTTATGAAGCTCCCCTTTTGATCTTTTGACTACACCAGGTCACTCGAGGAACAATATTGAATCTCTTTACTTTAGTTTTTACAACATCTTGTAGTGTATGACAACGCGTACATTCAAAAAGACTCACTGTTTCCCTAATGCAATACCAGAACGATGCTATGATAGATAGATTATTGGTAGAACAAGATACAACGATAGGTTACCGCATACCACATATCTCTGAGGCTAGGGTACCCTAGCTAGTCCCTATGTTATACGCTATCGTATACCACGCTTCATATTCATATCTTTTGCTTTGCACTTGGCATCAACGGCAACACAAATCAATCAACCCAAAATAATAGAAGTAAAATTCAAAACAATGCTTGTGAACTGAGTTCTGGACTAAATCACATCAAATATGCAGTCTGTTTTAATGTTATAGTAAGRAACAGTCGATTTTTTCAATGCAGATATTTAGCAGTATCCTCCTCCTGGTTTCGTTAGCGAAGACACCCAAACCTACGAAGAGGAACATTACGTGTACCGCGACTCCAAGACTCAAGAGAGCAAACTACACAAGCACAGCTTTAAGGCCTACCTTCAATGTTCTCTCTGGTATTGTACAAAGGGCATCCTTTCGAAGACAAGCCAAGCTCGTGTCTAAAACTGGTTTTCATCTTGTCATGTTGCCGAGCGGGATGTTAAAAGGAAGCGTCAAGCCCAGTACTATTGACAAGTATGGTGAGTGCACTACCCGGTTTAATAAGTAGGCTCATAAACATCAATAATACTTTCAAATGCATGGTTGCCCAATTTCGTTGAATTACTCTAAAGAACTTTTAAAATGTCAAGCTATATAAGTGGAACTCATGAATCACTTGGAAACAAAAACCACGTTCGCCTATTTCTGAGATGTTCAAATCCTAATAGACCTCAGTATAACCATAGTTAATGAAGCGGAATGGTTTGGAAACCTATTATTCTATGTTTTTGTTCGATACTCAGAGAAGGAAACRCTAGATCCGTTTGTTCATAGTATTCGGGAAGTTTTGAAGTTTTTTCCATTTAGTTTTTCCCATAAACTAATGGTATCACCCGCGGCAGCCATGTTTAACGTCCGGGTCTTGGGGGCGAGGCTTCAATGGGTCGTAACCAAAAACAATAGTTCGACGTTTTTCTAGTGATGTTACGATAACTTGTTATTTCAGTATTACATTTATTGATTGTAAGATGATGATAGCCAAAAGGGCTCCGGTGCTGAATACACCGCCGACTGAGTCTGACTATCCATCGTTGTATTAACCAGCCAGTTGATTCTCACAGAACTTTTTATTTCTTAAACCAGCCTTAGCTGAACTGGACCGCCTGTATCATWAAATTTTTTTATAAACTAATAAATAAATAAATTGGGAGGTGGGGAGGGGGAGGAATAAAAGGAATTGGCTTTAGTTGGAATCGGAAAGTTGAACAGTGGAACATGTGGAACAGTGGCTAGGTGTGGTGTGCCTCAGTTGATCATGTATTCACACACAAGGTTAAGATAAATATTCCACTTTATTTATTATTTATTTGTAGGTGTATTTGAGCTTCAGTCTTATGGTCCAAGCGTGATACGCATCAAAAGTGTAGCCCACCAAAGATTCATCGCAATAGATCAAAATGGAAAAGTATACTCAACGGTGCGGAAACACATATAAAACCATTTTTCTGGATGAAGCAGATTTCGTATGAACTGGAAATAACTGGCTGACTTATGGTATACCGTCTTGTTAACCTAGTAATGGATCTGGACAGATGACCGTCATGACTCTGCTGTGTCTTGTCATATCTTTTCAGTCACAGTCATACGAAACCTGCTCCAGCAGGAAATGCTCAGCAAATCGCATTTCGCTACAGCGCAAAGGGATAGCACTTTACTCTTCTCTTTTGGCAACACTTCTGTATTTCATTTATTCGTCGGTAGGAAAACGCCACAGTGTCTACAGTTTTACTTGAAACACAGCGACTTAACTCGTTCCATTCCTTTAGTTCTTATATGTACCACGGCAAGGGAATGCACAAAAACTGGTACCTCGCAATCAAACGGAATGGTCATATGAAAAATGCTGGCAAAGTTTTACGCCATCACAAGTCTTATCAATTTCAAGTCCTGCATAAGACTAAGAAAGGGAAACCCCACAAAGACACATTTTGGCTTCCAGGGCAAAATCGGCTCAAAGGATAGAGAAGGCCTGGGAAAGAGCTGAAAGGAAGCACACATGCAGATATCATATTATCGAATAAGGACATTCTCAAAATAGTTTCCGAGGCGCTCAATAAGGATCTAATAAGAATAAGGAATTTCTTGAGATACTTTCCAGGGTAATAATAAACCCTTAATAAGAATAAGGACATTCTCAAAATAGTTTCCGAGGCGCTCAATAAGGATCTAATAAGAATAAGGAATTTCTTGAGATACTTTCCAGGGTAATAATAAACCCTTAATAAGAATAAGGACATTCTCAAAATAGTTTCCAAGATATATGCCGGTCCACGCAGCATCATTCTAATAGCCCTTTCAATATATGGACTGTATTACTTGCGAACCCCCGGCAGATTGTATAATCCAACCGATCCCCAAACCGCGTAAAAAATACACCTGCTTTCATTGCGGCAGCGTATTTCCTAAGGAATCCTTTGTGGGGCATTGGTGCTCAGCCGACACAAAGGCTAAGCGTACGATGGTAGACGCGCTTAACTATGTAGAGGAGAAGGAGGAAGGGACTTAGCCACATCAAACTCCCACCTGCCGCCTTTCTTACCATAGGACCTCAGATGCGTGAACTCCTGCCCTTCTACGACGTACCGAACCCTGTCGGGCGCCCACAGGGAGTAGCAGGTATCATCTTCCTTGAGGACCAACCGTAGACGGTTAATATCCTCAAACGCGACATAATTTTTTATTTCATACGTAACACCCTCCTTTAGTCTCGCCAGTGTATCTGCTTTACAGCGTTAAACGTCATATATCCTATGGAATATCTTAAGATGCGTCTTCAAAGTGTCCATGGACTTGAAGCCTTTACCGCAAATGCACGGCAGACGAATACCTTGGGAATATTCCGCGACACTTCTACTAATGTCGTCGTAGTCGTTGCTAACAGACACTTTGAACCCGTTATGCTCATACCGCTGCAGTACTTTACGTTGATCCTCAGACAGCACTCCGTTGCCTTTAGGGGTCTTCAGCTCCAAGCAGAAGCCGCTATATCGCACGTGTGCATTAAGGATTAACAAGTCGGGCTGGCCGCGTTGATATCCTTTCTGCCAACACTTTATGCGCTTACCGTCGCTATCCTGCAGTTCGCCTAGACCAGGGGTCACGAGCATCTGGGGGTAAAACCTGCGGATGTAATCCACTACCTTCTTATGCAGGTCGAATTCATTTTCAATTTTAAACACCAACTTGTTTGGAATGTCAAAACGCCGCTCTATTTCATACTTGCCTGTCTTGCGCAGCGCGGGGAGGACGTCCTCAAAGACCCAATCGCGGAACTCTGCGGCCCGGGGTAGTTTGGAGCTGAATATCAGTTCATACAACCCAGGCTCGGTTACGTACACGGAATTAGGCTGTGCATTAGAGGGGCACTGTTTCGATGCCCCCTTTAGCTCATCCAACCTTTTCTGGTATTTTTCAGACACGTGGTCTCTAATGGCGTTCCTTGGGCGCTCATATCCTAACGCGGCGGCCACTTCCTTCGCTTTAAAGTACAAAGTTTCGCCTTGCACTATGCATTGCAGTTTGGTGTCGTTGTTTTCAAAGACGCGCAACATGGTATATTAGTCAAATATTTTGATTCGCAGGCTCATCAAGATACCTAGTATGCGACACTCCTTAGTTGGTTCATTTCTACGCTAAGCTGCGCATCAGACACAACGAAGACGTACGCGTTCACTTTGAAGTCGGTACCGGCTCCTTTGGTACGCTTGATCTCCAAAGTGATACCGTCTTGGGTGTTTACCAGCCGCAGACCCTGACCGTGCATGGTTTCGTCGTTGGTGGTGCGCATGTCAATCCACAGCGCGTACTTATCCATGAAGAACTCCTCAGGGCTTATCTGGTCGCCAAACTTACGCATTGCCTCCCTGTACACGTCTGCAGGCTTTATTCCTTGGGAGTAGACCTTGTTTGGGACACCGTTAATACTAACGCCTACATTGGTAATACCGGGGTTAAGGAACGCTTCCGAGTCCCTACCACCTGCTGTGTATGTCTTTGCGAATAATACCATTAACCCCGTGAGACTTCTTCGGGGAATGTTAATGCTTTCATTGATTACCTCGGGACCATTGTTCTGGAAGCTAAACGTCTTGTACATTACCACGTGGTCGTAAAGGAATGCCTTACCTGAGCTGTACTTCATTCCAGCACTACGGGCCAGCTCTTCACTGTATATCGTTTCGTATTGCAGTTCTAGGTTGGTGATGGAGTATGGGGTTGTTGTGCTAGGCGCAGAGCTTAGCCCGCCAATGATGTYGTTGACATCTGCTAAAGTTACTTCGAACTGTAGTTCACTTAATTGCCTGGGGTAGTACACACCATGACTCGTAATTACTTCGAAGTCCAGTGGTATGACATACTTAGTCCCATAGACCGTCTTTAGTTCCTTTGCCTTAGCCACGTCAGTTGCATCGCCGGAGTCCGTGGGTTGCGTTTTCGTAGGCGTGCGAACCTTACGTAGGATAACACTACCAATTCCTTGTTCTATCCTTTGCGCGCGGTCAAACGCAGTCAACCACAAATCTTTGTACGTGGTGTACAAATCGTACCTGTTCAAGTCCAAAAGGGATTCCCCGGCGAACTTAATTCTCATCTTAGAGACGAGGTTACGGCCCACGTTATTGACGATAATCCTTTCGTCTGCGGGGTCAGACTGCACCGCTAAGTCGAACCTTAAAGCCAAGGTGCCAGGAACCAATACTAGGTTATCCGTTAGGCGCGGCACGCCTACGTACAAGGTTTCTCCTGGTTTTGCGCTGCTGGGGGTAAAGGTAACCCGGTGAAAGGTGCGTTCTGCTTTTAGCCCGCCAACCTGCTTAGGTAATACGTTGGGGTTTAACTTTGAGCTTATCATATATAATGGAAGTAGAAGGAACGGATTTCGACCCCACCACCGAAGAAGGTCAAGTAGACATTAACGACGAAGAATACGAGACCCTGCTTCCTGATGACAACGTAGACCCCCGAGGCCTCTTTGAGAAATTAAGCCGCAAGTATGGCGTCAGGGCCCGCGATGCCTTGCGTTCTTTGAGAAACAAATTTAGCTCTAGAAATCCCCACGAACCCATTCCAGAGTATTTGCAAATGGAGGAGGTAGATGCAAGAACAGAAATGCTAAGAGAAGTTATTGACACCGTAAGGCAGCGATATCCTAGTGCAAATCTGGCTCTTTTAGAGTTCGGAGTGGGAAATAAGGGTCAAATTCAAATTCGATACGCAGGCAGAGAAAAATGGTACAACTTCTATCAAAGAAAGGAGTCTACCTTGCTTAACAACGCTTTATCAAAAGAAATAGTGGCGGCGCTGGGAGCTCCTAACCTAACAATGTTGTCTACCTTAAGTCAAAAGGAAACCACGAGAGCCAAAGAGGCTATTCTTAAGCAGCTTTCAAACCCAAGCTACAGGAAAGCCCTTGAATCTATTTCCACGCTGGTAGGTAAGCAACAAGAAAGGCTCCAGACATTAGAGGGCGACGCAAAGGAAGCACTTAAGAAGGAAATAGATGAAAATAATGCAGCCATGCGCAGCCTTAACGGGGATAACATTACTAATCACCTTGATGCTGTTATGGCGGAAAACCAGGCATTACAGGAAAGAATAGAAGAATTGGAAGACGAATTTATGAAACAAGGCAAGCTAACTACTGCGAGTCATACCGCTGAAATCACGGACTTCCAAGCTAGGCTTTCTAAGCTGCTGGAAGAAAAAAGCACCGCAAGGAATCAGCTAAGGGTTGCTTTATACGAATCAGCGGGAAAGGACGCAGAACTACAGCGCTTAGGAAAAGAATTGATGGAGTCTGTTGACAGAGAAAGGCAAGTAATGGCGGACAAGGCAGTGGCAGAGGAACAAATACGACAACTTCAACAGGCCGTCGAAGACTTGGAGGGGCAAATAGAGCGGCAGCAGGAAATAATCAATGACCAGGCTCGTCCCGAAGAGGAAAGGGAGGCTGCCCAAAGGGAAGTAGAAACCCTCGAGGTACGCCTTGCGGAATTACAGGCGCAAAAAGAAGGTCTGGAGCGGGAGTTGGGGCTTACCACCAAGGAAAAAGTAAAAAGAGCTCTCTTGAAGTATGGCGTTCCGCTGGCATTCGCGGCTGCTAATAGCGCCGTAGTAGGAGTAATCCTATCCGCACTTAAGGCTACAGGCGCGGGTGTAAAGAAATTAGGCAATGGACTAACGGACTTGGGGGAAAAAATGGCAGCCGGTTTGCCTGGGCTGCTGGGTTCTGTCATCTCTTTGGTACTTAGGACCGGCGGAGAACTGTTGAAGTTCGTGGGGAATAACATTTGGATATTAGCCGTAGCTATTGGGGTGGTCCTCCTGAAGAAGGTGAAGGGCTGATCTTTTCCTTGTATGTTACTTGGGGCTTGTCGTTGTCCAGCCCCGCCATTCTCCTAGACGTTCTTAACTGAGGATAAGTAAAAATAGTATTCGCACCGCCTTGATAATTTGGAATCAACGTCAGCGCGCTCATGGTGCTAATGGGCTTGTGATTCCAAGCCCTATCCGCCGGAGGGGTGTACAGCGAAGTAGCATTTATCCGAATGCGGGAGTTGTTGCTACTTAACTCATCAGAGCGCACTTGAAGCTTCGCATATCGACAATTGGCCACCATATGAAAAGATATTGAAGCTAARTTTTCTGTGCTGTATACGTTGGGCTCACGTGAAAAATGGGTTGGGTGCCTATTATTACCTTTTTTTCTAAAAGGCAGTAATGGGCGGTCGTTCTCATCAACGATCCTAAACCCAGCATTAGCTGAAGTCGAAGCCGCAATGCAAATAGTGCACGTAATTAATCCTAAGCCTCCGACCTCCACCCACAATTTGGTGTCGTGCCAATTATTATCATTCCTATACTGTGCCTCCCCTAAGTAATGAAAAAACCAATCTTCCTTTACGTCTGGGTTGTTCATATATTTAAAGGCTAAGCACCGTAAGAGTGCTAATGGTAGCGTGGTTATAGGTAACATCTCTTTGATCCTCTATGCTATTTACCGTGACCTTTCCAGTATCGTCTACGCGTATTTGCAGCTTTACCTTTCCGTGGCAATCGGCAGCCATGTGAAAAGTCCAAACTGATAAATTTTCGGTGCTGCCAGGGTTTGGCTCTACGGAGAAATGCACAGGCTCCCTGTTGTTCGTCTTCGCGCGCATAGGCTGTAGTATGCCATTGTCATCCAGGAACCTGAAGCCCACGTTGACATGGCTGCTCGTACCAATGCAAAGGCTGCATATTATCAGCTTCTTCCCAGAGTAGTTCAAATCCACGGACATCCCCGTGACATCAACCCAAGCCGCCTGGGTGTATTTTTTCTCGCCTGTGTAAGTCGTGTAAACGCAATCCACTCCAGCTACGTAGGGGTTGTTCATCGCCATATATAATAACTCAGACCAATGCTTGCGGCTGCTAGGCCGRCTTTTAGTAAGTTATGGTCATATTCCTCGGGTATCGTAGGCATAACATGAACCTTCTTTGATGGTTTCTCTGCGGGTGGCTTCGTTTTGTGTGCCTTCTTTGGCTTCTCTACGAAGTGTGGAGCCCCTTCAAAAGTGTCAGAGTTCACGTCATTCACCCCAAACTTCATGTCCTTAGTAGCTCGTTGAAGTTTGTTGTTATAACCCACAACGGAACCAGTATTTATAGATAAATTACTAGGCATTAACCAACAACCCGGGGCTACTGCATAGTCCAACCTTGCCTTAGAATTTTGTATAGCTAGTTGGTAACGCTGTACGCCCTTGCTAATGTCGCCCTCCAAGATTGAACTTTCGAATAAGATCAAGGCTTCGGCTCGCGTCTCTTCTGCGGCGCCAGTATTTCCAATTATGCTAGATCGGGTATTTACCTGAGCCCCAAGGATAGAATACACGTAAGCTTCTATGCTGCGGTTTAGCCTAGCAAGACCAGCTCTAGTTAGTCCTTTACCTTCTGGGGGTATGAAATTAAAATATTGCTTCGTTTGCTCGTCGTTGGTAATCTTAATGATCAATGGATTGGCCCCTGCATACTTCCCGCCCTCGTCTTTGAACAGAGGTCCGTCTCTGACTTCCTTAGTGGTCTTGGCGTTTGGTTCAAAGAAGGTGCTGCTGTCGTGAGTTTCCTTATGATAACCCGTGTTCCACTGTAGTCGCAATGCATGAACTTCCTTATCACTTAGCTCGTGTCCGCCAATTCCCCAATAAGCCCAAATATGTCCCAAACCATTGTTAGCACCCGCAGTGCATCTAAAGTCTTTTCCTACAACGCCGAACTCCTTACAAAGCCCTGTCATAGGCCGGAACGTCGTATTTGTTATCTCTAGGATAAAACGCAGCATCTCCTGGTAATGCGGTAACTCCCATTTCATGCAGTATTCTTTTAACCGTGAAGTGAAAATGAAACATGAATATTGAATTCTTCATCAAGTTCGCACTCACACCGCAGCCGCTAGTGGCACACCAAACCGCAAAGTTCAATTGCTGTGGCCAGTACCGCATGTTAGGACCACTTAACCATTCGTGAGATTCCTTAGCGGTGGTATGAACAATGGGAACGTCTTTGAAGATGTCTCGCACCTTTAACGGAAAGGAATGGTTGTTAGAGATCCGCATGTTCAACGTTAGCCCCAAGCTTGGGTGTTCATCAAATGGAACCGCGGGTATCGGATAAGTACTGGTACCAAGCAATAATTCCTTTGACCAACTGGGCTTAGGTTCGACATGCACGGGTTTAGGCTTATGTTCAACATAACCAGGCGGTAAAATCTTAGGATGCTTCAGCTGTGAGTCTATCTGATTGACCAGCGTAGGTTTCAAATCCTCATTGCTGTATATTCTGGAGCCGTTAAAGT
This sequence comes from Actinia tenebrosa, assembly GCF_009602425.1. The sequence continues at coordinate 16,577 of NW_022261321.1, read as the reverse complement.
AGATCCCATCAGATCTTCGCTCGAACTTACTAGGGTCTGCATGGGGAAACATCTTCCTAAATGCTCTCCAATTCCAGTAATCTCTGTTGTCGTGATGTGGCTGCTCCTCGATGTCATTCCCAAAAGCGTCGTACATTAGTATATATAATGGATATTATACCATCGGCGCCTAATTTGTATCCTGAGCTTCCTACGGGACCCAACGAATTAAGCGCAGAGAATTTCAGACTTAACAAAGCAAACTTAATCCTGGCTTACTTGGAAGGGCAGACAAAACACTACGAAAAAGTTAGGAAAAAATACGTTAGAGCCCGTAGTACGCTACATAAGATTGCGATAACTTCAAGATCCATATCCGTAGTGTTGGCGGGCTCCGGCGTTGCTACTTCGCTTACCGGACCCGGAGTAATTGTTGGGGTTCCTTTGGCCGGCGTTGGGGCAGCCTGTGGCATTATTTCGGCCGTTGCTACGGGCATTATGAAGCAACTGTCTAGTAAGATATCAAAACACGACACGACAATAGCTCTGTCTAGGGCTAAAGTAAATACTATTACCGACCTTGTTTCAAAGGCTTTGCGTGACAGAAAGATAGACGACGTAGAATTCTCGATTATCCTAGCTGAAGAGGAAAAGTACGAGAAATTAAAGTCGGACATAAGAAACAAAAAAACAATCATAAAAGATCTTTCCGAGGAATCTCGCAAAAAGATCTACCAGGAGGCAAAAGAAGAGCTTCAAAGAAAACTCGCTCAGTAAA
>NW_022261320.1:154454-169519 GCF_009602425.1 Actinia tenebrosa | reverse complement strand
ACACGGGATGCGGGTAATCGCGGTACGAATCGAGGGGGGTACTTTAGACGGGTAATCCTCCGGTGGTCGTTGCGCTGGAACCCCCATCCCCTATACTACTCATATTACACAGGATACCCAACGCAATTAAACTGTCTAGCATAACTGATACTAAATACTTCAATATTTTTTTTCATTATTCGAAAGGATTTATCAGTCTATCTGAAAATTGCAAACAGTATGAGTATCACACAGACACTCATGGTTAACTTTAAACAAAATTCCCTGACTTTTCCCTGACTTTAGGTGAAAATCGCAATTTCCCTGACTAAATAAAAGATTCCCTGACTTTTCCCTGACTGTGTTTTTCCCTGACTGTGCTTTTCCCTGACCCTTGGGAACCCTGTCACAAATGTACATAGACATATATAACTAATTCCATCTCTTTTGTTCTATCTCTTTGATAGATTAAGAAGTCAAAACTCTAAAGCTTCATGGCACTTTGCATGATATGTTGCTGATAATAGGCTGTCAACTTGGTAATCATTGCTTCCCAGAAATGTTCATCAAACTGTATGCGCTCAATGATAAGGCCTTTATTAAAGAAGCAAACAAAGTCGCACCATTTTAAGCCACATATACCAAGTTGACCTTGTATTTGGTAATAGTAAATATGACTTCGTTGGAGTTTTGGCTTTCCATTGATTAGATCAATAAAAAGTGGGCTCTTTACATGCCATCTCTGGAGTAAGATTTCTTAATGTATAAGGGCATTTGATTTCCACTAAGCCATAACCTTTGTCAATCACTTTTCGATCAGGAGTTGCAGCCAACCAGGGCATATGTTGAGATACAATAACACCACTCTCTGAAATCTTAACTGGATTTCCTGATGCTTTCATGTAATTAACATATTTATCTGCGGCTTTAGCTTCATTGTCTTTGCCATACTTTATAGATGTTACATTTGATAGATCTTTATGTGATAAAAGAGTGTCGACAAATTTCTTTTGACAAATGCCAGATTTTCTCTTGTCCAAAATTACTGCTAGTTGTTTTTTCTTGCATTAAACCAAAGTGAGTTGTCACTCTGTCCCCTAGTGTTTTGCAGTTCAATATCAGAAGGGTTGATGACTTGTAAGCTATCAATAAATTGACTCTCCTCAAAATTAAGAGGCATTTGTAATCCAACTGTTTTCACTTCTTTATCATAGGGCAAACTTGGGAAGGTATCTCCTTGTATAGATGTACCTGGTATAATAACTAGGGGAGGGAAATTGGTTATAACTTGGAAGTTTCCTTCAGTCAAAGAGAGTTGGTAGCTTAAAACACTTCCAACAGGAACCTTTGACTCATTTAATGTTATTTGCTCTGTGGATGGGTTATCAGAAAACACAGTACAGAATCCCAAAGCAGGGTTTATTTTTGCAAGATTGTTCTGTAATTCAATTGCCCCATCATAGTTTCTAATGGCAGGCTGTCTTGCCTCATAAAGGGTACATTTAACTCCTCCTGGCCTTTTTGCATTATACTTTGGGTTTGTTACTGTGTAACCCATAATAGGGTCGGGATGAATTCCCTGGGTTTATGCCATTGCTGTGGGTTGTCTGTGCATGTCCCAACTAMAGGAAAACTTTTAGCTTTTATTTTTATTGTGTGATCAATCAGATATAATAGTGCCATTGTATGATTACAATATCCATTAGCACCAGCTGGACAAGAACATTTGCCATTAATTACATTGCCATCCATTGATAACTTCACTACAACTCTGCTTGGCTCCAAAACTTTTCTCTGTGAATGATAGCATTTGCCTTTAATGTGGACTTCATTTCCTGAGGCAAAGCCTAACACATCATGCACAAAATTCTCATAAAAAAACTTGTAACCTTTTTCAAGGGGTTTTTCCACATAACTATTGGAATTCCTTCCACTTTTTTTTTGCATGATTAAAAATGTTGATATATGAAAACTTCTTTGGTAGATAAGATGTGTTTGAACTCCAGTTTTCMATTATATCTGAGACTGACTGTGAAGCTTGGCTGACTTCTGTGCTTGCTGCTTCGCGTTCCTGATCAGGGCAATATTGTCGCATTTCATTCTTTTTGCTCTCGTGTAGCAGGGTCGACAATTTGGTGCTGAATATCGAAGTTGTGCCTTACCCTAATGAAACAAGGTGTAATAAATGTATTATTTGACAATAAAATCGCATTTACTTCCGCTCCACGTTAAACATGTACTTTAAATAAGCAAGATTGCCTTTGCGTGCAAACAATCGAAATTCTATCAGATACTTACTTTGAAATTAGCTCGGCTTTTGTCGCAGCTGACTTTCTCTTTATTTCACGGCACTTTAACCAAAATATGAGCTCATTTCTTATATTTTTCAAGCTTTTCTAATACCAACGAAGCACCTGGTATATCCTCGCAAGTGAGCTGTAGTAACAAGTTGCAATTAGTTTGCCGGCAAAAGGTTTGATTGATGACAGCGTTCCAAATAAAATGAAAGCAAATTAAAGTAAATGTTTTATTAAGTCAGCATACCTGTTCACAAATACAAGCAATTTGGGAGTTAGTTCTGTCGGATTCGTCTTCCCCGTCCATTTTGACTTCCGAATGGCGGGAAAACACTGGAGCGGCTAGGGCGAGTCTTTCCGCCATTGACGTCATCGATAATTTATTCAATATGGCGCCGCGACTTATTAAAAGGGTGTATACCCCACCATGTTCCAACGAGTAGATTAGTTCCCGGCCGTCACTACACAGGTAGACCATAAGTCTTTTAGATAAGGTCTTGTCTTTGTTTAGGTGTCATCTCGGTGGAAAAGCACTCTCATTTCGTCAGAATTTACACTAAATAAACATAAGAAGCATAAAAAGATATGTTCCAATTTTTTATTTTATTATGTATCAGTCAATTCCAAGGGCGCCCATCATGATTTTTTTAAATTGTTGGCTACTGAACAGAAATTTATTGTTCTGCAAATGCCTGACGCGTACGTGTCACACTTCGTTTTTTATCAAATACTTGACTATGTAGACAACCCGGGGGGGGGGGGGTACTCCTCTATATTCGCTATACGTGTACGTGCCGCTAAAAAGGGTATGGTTTTCAGCGATTCTACTCTGGAACAGGGTATATAAAATCGTAATCGCTCTGGAATAGGGTAYATGAAATCACGCTCTCTCCTCTCTGGAACAGAGTATCTATTTTCGCACTACCGGAAAAGGTTAAGGTTTTCAGCTATCTTGCTCTGGAACAGGGTATGAATTTCAGCGATTTTACTCTGGAACAGGGCCAGGGTTCAGAGGGCTCAGCGGCACATCCCTACCCTAAACGGGCAAGAGTACCCCCCCGGGGCAGACAAGTGCCTAAAACAAATGCCCAGGGTTTGTCCGGAGGGAAAGGGAGGGGTATATTGTCACCCTTGAAATTGACTGTTACGTTACAAGTGACTGAAAATAATTACGTAATTTAAGAAATCGCTCATAGATTTTCACTGACTGTCCTCTTATTGATCACAGATGCATCTTAAAATGTTCAAAACTCAAGTGGAACCACGAGTGCAACGAGAAATCTCCCCCCCACCCCCCCCCCATATTTCTTGAGATTTCCTTGAACTTTGAACATGCAAGGTTTACATCCCACACTCCACAACAATCAATCTATAAATACAAAAAAATTAAACATAACCCAGCGCATATCATAAATTTAAGAAATATTTTATAAATAAGTGCATAAAATTCAAAATTACCAAGCTTGATATTTATTTATTAGAACACTAAAACATAGGATTGTTCAGACAGAAAACACACACATATAAGCGAACAAAGCAGTTCAATATCGGTAAAACAATACTCAGCTATCAACTCAGCTAAACTGCTTGGAATCTAAATAATTCTTATTTCATTATCCTACGAGCATTTTCCTAAGTAAATCTTCAAGTAAATCTTCAAGTAAATCGTTTTTAGAATATACTATACAGAGATAAGCTATATCTAGTCTCCCTCGCATCCGTTTTTAGTGTCGGTCGTCACGCAACGCTCCTCCAGAGCGTTGCGTGACGACCGACACTAAAAACGGATGCGAGGTAGACTAAGCTATATCCCACCTAATGTTTTTGTTCTTCGTTGGGGCTATTTATGTTATGCACAGCAGCTTGTCACAGTCTACACACGTCTAACAGTCTTTGACATTGACGGAGAGCCGTCAATCAATGAAGTGACGTCACACTAAGGGATCAAAAGGTATAGTCTTCGTTTACAGACGTGAAGCCACACCAAACAGTTTATTAGCGCTCAAATTTCTCAATTTCAACATAAATTCCCATCGTTATGCGTCCACACTTTCAATAAATATGATTTCAATAATTCACTTGCAGTTAAAATACCCCTACCTGTGTAACGGTGCTCGTTCTGGTACTTCTGTGTGATTCCTACGTTAGCAAGAACGCTGCAACTGTTCTACACTTTCAATACCTAGAAAAAACGAACCTCGTCAATTCAAAATCAATAGCAGGTTTAAAACTATCTTAATCTTACATGTCCTTTAGAATTTCGACTTGTTTTTTATGTAGTTTACCTTAATGATTCAATCCCAAGATTTATTCCACATGAAGTGATAAACTTCACTTCCGCGTTAATGATCGTCCGTAGCTTCGAAGTTCAGCTTGTTTTCTGTATCAGACCAACACAAATGCATCAGCCATTTATAAAAGAAACTGCTTAAGATTAAACTTGTACACTAGATTTACTCCATGTCCGATACCACTGCACGAATGATTCGTTTAGCCTGGTTCACACGAGCAACGCAAACGCAAACGCAAGCGCAAGCGCAAGCGCAAGCGCAAGCGCAAACGCAAACGCAAACGCAAACGCAAACGCAAGGAATGGAAAATTTTCCATTTTCCTGTGCTTGCGTTTGCGTTTGCGTTTTTAACGTGTGAACCGGAGAAAACGCAAACGCAAGCACAAACGCAAGACGTGGTTCACACGAGCAACGCAAACGCAAACGCAAACGCAAGGAAAATACGTGTGAACTATAAACAAGCACTACTGCGCATGCGTATCTTAATTTCCTTGCATTTGCGTTGTACGTGTGAACATTGCTTGCGTTTGCGTTTGCGTTTGCGTTGCTCGTGTGAACCAGGCTTTTCTTTCAATACTGCTTCCAAATCAAAGCCAAGTCTGTAAAGGACTCCAGAACAATGCTCTTTCTATTTAGTAATTAGTTACTCTTTACATAATCTGCTTTCCTGATTTGTTAGTTTCATTTCCTTAATCAACGCCCATTCACGTGACAAAATGCGCCACCGCTTTATTTTAGTCATTAGTTAAGCCTGGTTCACACGAGCAACGCAAACGCAGACGCAAGCGCAAACGCAAACGCAAGAAAAACTACGTGTGAACTGTTATGTTCAGTCCTGATTCTAGATTCAACTGTGTTTATTAGACAAATCACTCTATTATATACATGATTACAATGATTGCGTTACCGAGTCACGCAATGAGTCAATGATCACGACATCCCCCTTTTTCCACTGGTTTTTTTTTTTGTTTGTTTTGTTTTTAATTTTTTATACATGTATTTGTATATATCTACTACCAATAAACTAAATAAACTGAGCACATGTTCAATGTTTCAATGTCCTTATAACTGCTAAAAATGTCCCTAGTATTTACACAAATCGGTCTGGTGGTTTTACAACTCGGCCAGACCTTGTCATAGTTACGTCTTTGGTTGCAGTAATGGGCTTTGCAATAGTGGGTTCTGGTTTGTCGCTCGAAGCTGGTAGAACCTTCAGTGACGTTTCTAGATTCTGAGACTTTTCAGGGAACTTCAGTAGGTCTCGACGGTTTCGTCGATATTCCACTCCTTCACTTTCCACTTTGTAGGAACGAGGTTGTTCAAGTTGTTCCGTTACTGTCGCTGGGACCCAAATGCCTGTCTTCTGGTCTTTAATCCCAACTCTCTCTCCCGTTGTTAGTGGTTCTATTGGTTTGGCATGCTGATCGTAGAAGTATTTCTGTCGATCTTGCTTCAGCTCCAATGATGTTTTAACCTTCTCCGTGTCATACAATGGTTTGAGCAGCTTTTTGTGTGTTGGCAATCGTGTTCTCGTTCGTCTCCCCATCAGGATTTGTACTGGTGATTTTCCAACTCCATCAAGTGGCGTGTTTCGTAAATCTAACAGAGCTAGGCTTGGATCTCTCTTATCTTGTTTCGCTTTCTTTAACACATTCTTTACTGTCTGAACAGTTCGCTCTGCCAGTCCGTTARATTGGGGATATCGCTGTGATGATGTGGTATGCTTGAATCCATAGTTTCTAGCGAAATCTTGGAACTCTTTACTACTAAATTGTGGACCGTTATCTGAGATAACTTCTTCAGGTATTCCGTGACGCGCGAAATGTGGCTTAATATATTTCACTGTTGTCATGGCAGTAGTGCTGGGCAGCTGTGACAATTCAAAATATTTGGAGTAATAATCTGTTATGACTATATACTGTTCTTTATCTAGTTCCATTATATCCATACTAACTTTCTGCCATGGTCGGTCGGGAATATCGTGCCCTTTCATTGGCTCTTTCTGCTGTGCGTTCCTGTACATTGCACATGTTTCACAGTTGGACACAATTTGTGTGATTTGATCGTTCATCCCTGGCCAATATAATATGTCGCGCGCCCGTCGCTTACACTTCTCAACTCCTAAGTGACTTTCGTGTAATTTCTTTAGCATTTCAGCTCTCAGTGTATATGGTACAATAAGTCTTTCTCCTCTTAGTAACAGTCCTTCTTGTTCGCTGATTTCATATCGAACAGACCAATATTCGCGGATTACCGGGTCAACGGACCCTTTGTCCTCAGGCCATCCTCTTTTTAAAATTTGCTTTAGGCCCTGTAAAGCTGCGTCTTTGTCGGTTTCCGTCTTGAACTCTTCTATTTTGGCTGAAGTTATGGGCAAATTTTGTATCGTGTGAACATAAAATCTTTCATCCTGTTCAGGACTGTTAGTTTGCGCTCCTGGCGCTCTGCTTAACGTGTCGGCAATAAACAGTGTCTTTCCTGGTTTGTAATTAACATACAATTCGTATTTTTGAAGACTCAACATCATTCGTTGTAAACGTGGCGGTGCTGTGATTAGCGGTTTCTTGAACAAATATTCAAGCGGCTTGTGGTCAGTTTCAACTGTCACTGGTTTCCCGTAGATAAATTGGTGATATTTCTGGCATCCAAAATGGATTGCCAAAAGTTCCTTTTCAATCTGTGCATAATTCTTTTCCGATGTGCTGAGGGATCTTGATGCATATGATATGGGCTGTCCCTCTTGCAAGAGACATGCACCAAGTCCATAAGACGATGAATCTACCGAAATGGTAACCGGTTTAGTCACATCGTAATACTTGAGTACTTTGTCTGAGATTAAGCTTTCCTTTACTTGATTAAATGCAGCGTCATGCAAGTTTGTCCAGTGCCATTCAATTTCTTTCTTCAATAGTTCTCTTAATGGTTGAGTTTTTTCTGTCAAGTTGGGAATGAATTTGCCGAGATAATTTACCATTCCCATGAAGCGTAAAAGATCTTTCTTATGTCTCGGTGTTTCAATGTCTTTAATTGCTTGGATTTTTGAAGGGTCGGGTTTCAATCCATCTTTACTAATTATATGTCCCATATAAGTGACTTCACTTGTCTGTATCTTTGATTTTTCTGCGTTTAGTTTAAGGTTAATGTCCTTGGCTCTTTGTAGTACTCGTCGCAAACGTTGGTTGTGTTCTGCTTCATCTTTTCCCCATATTAAAATGTCATCAACAATCGATTCTGCTCCTTCAATATCCTCGAACGATTGTGTCATTCTACGCTGAAACACTTCACTACTCGAATTGATTCCAAATGGCATCCGTAAGAACCTGTAGTGTCCATACGGAGTGTTAAATGTAGTTAGTTTGGAGCTCGTGTCATCTAGTTTCACATGCCAAAATCCTGAGGAGGCGTCTAAAGTACTGAAAACTGTTGTTCCGCTTAATTGGGTTGCGACTTCTTCCACTGTTTTCATGGGGTAGTGCTCTCGTTGTACAGCTTTATTCATGTCTCTCGGGTCCAAACATACACAAACTTTGCCATTTTTCTTTTCTGTCACAACGATGGAATTCACCCATTCAGTCGGTTCCGTGACCTTGGTGATGACACCAAGCGTCTCCATTCTTTCAAGCTCTGTTTTGAGTCGATCTTTCAAAGCGAAGGGGACTTTGCGGGGCGGGTGTATGACAGGCGTGACAGATTCATCAATTTTGATATGGTAATGCCCATCAAAACACCCAAGGCCCTTAAATACATCATCAAATTCTTCCACAATTTTATCTGCTTGCGTCGCTTGTGTACAGTTCTTTCCTTTACTCTCATCATACTCCTTTGGCTCTGTGTTTACTGTATAGACACGTTTGATCAACTCCATTTCTAGACAAGTGTTCAGTCCGAGTACGGGCACTGCTCCATCATGCTCAACGATCTGAAATTCAACAGGGTGAAGCTTTTTTTTAAATGACACGACCAGTGTATTTTTTCCAAGAGTTTTCATTTTATGTCCCGAATATGATAGTAACTTTGTGGTTGACTTGATGGGTTTTTCTTTACTCAACTGATTGTACAGCTTGGTTTCCGTTTCGACATTCCATCCATTTTTGTGTGTCTGTTGTATGTCATCGACCGCACCCACAAAGAATCCTTCATTGTCCGATTCTTCTGATTCTTGTGCAATGGCATTTATCCCACCATTGGAGTTTCTGTTCAGTCGACACATTTTCGCAAAATGATTAGGCTTGTTGCAATTTCGGCACGTCTTGCCAAAGGCAAAGCATTTTCGTGGCGCGTGCCTTGATCCACATTTTAAACAGTTATTCGCAGATAGCTCTTTTTCCTTGTCCTGCTGTTGTTTTCTATCGGTGTTGGTGGGTTTCTTGTAAATCGAGGCTACATGCTCTTGTCCTCCTTCGACGATGTTTTTTAGTTGTGTCATACTTAGTTCTGCCGTGCGACACATGGTTAACGCTTTGTCAAGTGTCAAGTCCTCCTCTCTTAGTAATCTTGCTTTAACTTCTGCATTTTGAATACCGCACACTATGCGGTCTTTGATTAGGGAATCGTGTAAAACGCCAAATTCACACAACCTCGCTAACTTCTTTAAATCCGTTACGTACATGTCAATACTTTCTGCTGGACCTTGGTTTCTAGTGTTGAAAACGTGTCTTTCAAAAGTTACGTTCTTCTTTGGCGTGCAATATTGTTCAAATTTCTTAATCAACGGTTCAATTTTGTTTGTTTCTTCCTTGCTGAATACAAAAGTATTAAAGATCTCTACGGCATCTTCACCGGCTACTGTAAGCAGGGTGGAACATCGTATTGCTTCTGGTTTCTCATCTCGTCCGGTGGCATTTAGATACAGTCGAAATTGCTGTATCCACCGTCTCCAGTTTTCTGAAACATTCCCGTCAAAGGACAGAGGTTTTGGAGGTCTTAGGCTTTCCATTTAGACTTCTGACACCATGTTATGTTCAGTCCTGACTCTAGATTCAACTGTGTTTATTAGACAAATCACTCTATTACATACATGATTACAATGATTGCGTTACCGAGTCACGCAATGAATCAATGATCACGACATGAACTACAGTAACGCAAACGCAAACGCAAACGCAAACGCAAACGCAAACGCAAGGAATGGAAAATTTTCCATTTTCTTGTGCTTGCGTTTGCGTTTGCGTTTGCGTTTTTAACGTGTGAACCGGAGAAAACGCAAACGCAAGGAAAATACGTGTGAACTATAAACAAGCACTACTGCGCATGCGTATCTTAATTTACTTGCATTTGCGTTGTACGTGTGAACATTGCTTGCGTTTGCGTTTGCGCTTGCGTTTGCGTTTGCGTTGCTCGTGTGAACCAGGCTTTAGAGTCCGTCTTTGATACGCGTGTATGCATAGTTTGCTTGGCTAGCTAGAATCTTGAGTTGCCCTTGGTTGTTAGAGACAAGCGGGAACCGATATGTAAGTATTATCTCTAGTTTGTTTTTAGTTCTACACGTCTTTAGATTACCTAGACATTTTCCCACAAGTTTGTCCTGCTATCCCAGCGCGGTACAACGCCTCCTAGTTCCACGTGGTAATACCGCATCTCGTGTCCTTTAGTCTAGCTATGTATATTATATCTTGAGATGTGATCTAGATTTATTATACTTGTTCATTTAGTTATATTTCTCATATTGAGAGTCCATGATTTTCTGCGCCTTATTTGACGTGCGTTTTTGGTAGTTTATACAGTAAATGCTGTAAGGCCGCAAATATGATTGGAATGCATATAATATGACTATCTGTCCATGTAAAAATATAATTGTAATGAACTCTTCATAACAATCTTGCTACGCTACATTGTATTTCAGTTTACGTTTGATTATTGTCAATAAAATCACCGCCAACTATCCGTTCTCCGTGATCTCCGTTGACCTAGTCGATCAGTAAAATATACCCGCCGCATTCGCCGCCACAAGTCGTTTAGTTCGTGACAATTAGCTCTTCGACAGTCGCAGCGTACCAGCCGTAACAAAGTCAGTCAGCTATCTCTACAACTTCGAATTTTGCAATTGCTACAGACAAACCTGACTTCAAAATACACCATATATCGTTCATGTACAGGCATAGTTAGTTTATTGGAACTTGAACTTATGCTTATTTATTGGTAGAAGAGGGAAATTAGACTTTATCCTACACGAAAACGAAAGTGAAACACAATGATGCAAGAACTAGACAACAAAAATATAGTCTAGCGCTCGCTATAAAACTAGAAAACTTTTTAGAACCCTCTAAATCCTTACCTTTAGCAAGTACTCTACTCACTAACTATACCTTCAGTTAGCCTTAAATTTAACAGCGACACCAATTTCTCTAAGCTCTAAAATCATCTACCTAGTCTCTTCGACCTCAGTCTTGAATGTTATATAGTTTACAGTCTGGTTGGTTTGGGGCTGCGCCCTGTAGGTAACACCCAGGTCATTTTCGAACAATAGAATCGTTGTATGCGAGCTATGACGTAAGTCTAAGCCAATCAAATATGTCTAATACTGTCTGAACCCAAACAAGGTTCCTTTGTATGGTTTATAAAGGAATGTAATGGGATAAAATCACTAGTACAGGGACCGCGTAGGAGAGGGGCTTTTTGCGCCAAAAATACGAATATAAATAAACGTTTACTATATTTTTATAGCTATTTTTCTTTTTTCAATATGCTTAATTTTCAAATGCCAGCCCCCCCTCACTTTTCAATATGCTCTGCGGTCCCTATAGTAAAGCAGAAGTTGGGTGAACCCACCCGAGTGGGTGGTGGTGGGAAAGTATGTTTGGTTTTTTGGTGCCTGAGTGCATAAACGATTGTAAAGCAGCTAGAATTTCTACTCGAATGATTATAAGTTACTAACTGCACTAAACTGGCTACTACATTAAATCATTGATGATTTGAAATGGAAACTGAAGGCAATATTACCAAACCTTTAAAACGGCCCCTTCCCCATAGCGCATCTTACGAACGAACAATTCTTCTGCCAGCTGGACTAAATGAGCTGTGACGAAATTAAATAGGCAAGCTTCGAAATTAGAATATTGAACATTGCACAACCAGAAGACAAAAACACGAGGTTGCAGTAGACCTAGAATGGACGAGGAAGCCGTAAACCATGCGAGAACTAGCTAGCCAGGGCAATATTGAGACAAATTTACAGCTAGTATTGATCATGTCTGCTCTGCAGGCCACGAAATAACTCAAATGTACAGAACTATTTTCGAAATTGAAGTGCTGGAATTTCATAGCTATCGGCAGTCAGCCACAATGCAAAAAATGCGTTTTGAAAAGTTCTGACTAACCTGTTAGCTTTGCATAAACATAACGAGGGCAATATGAAGGAGAAGGCATTGAATAAGTAGACACCAAGAGACTTGTGGCCGGTTATTTAGCTTTCCGAGCCGGCTGCAGGTTTGAAGAAAAGTGACTAATATGCTAATTATTCCTCATATATGAGACCGCTGAAAATAGACGCCATTTTGAAAAGGTCCCCTAAAAACAGCCCCAAAATACATTACAATGCCGACAGTTTTCCTCCAACCTCAGAATGGCTAACAGGAAGTGAAGAGAGACAGATCAAGCAAGGAAGGAAGGAGGGTAGGGTAAAAGCAAGGGCAAGGGGTTTTTTTTCGGGGGGGGTGGGGGGTGGGGGGGAATGGATGGGAATTAAGGGGACAGGGCTGAAAAACTATGCGCATGCGCCAAATTGTTCAAGAAAACAAACATGGCGGCTCAAAAAGTTCGCATATAAAGAATCTAACACGAAAATTGGTCGAGGTTTTCAGGGGGGGAAAACATTTGAAAAGTTGTGCATCCAATAAAAACAAACCTTAGGCATTGGTTAATAGATTGAAATACACATTATTTTTCACTTGAAGAAATAAGATTATCTTCTGCACTTTTGTAGCTGATTTTCAGAATAGACCCCTTGCAGCACGTCGGAATACAGCTCGATGTGGAGGGCAAAACAATTTCCAATTCTCATGAGATTGAAATTCTCTTGTTTTGTGCTCCAAATTGAGCAGCTTTGACATAACATGCAAGGGGTTTATTTTTTTGAAACTATAGGTATTTTGCATAGGAAGCAGGTCTTTTTTCAGCTCTGTTAGGGAAGGAAGGATGAAAAAAAGAAAATAATCATGATCAAGGAAGGTTTAGGTAAAAAGAAATTTCATGCATTAAATTTCTCTTAACAAAATAATCAAAAGTAAAAACTCCTTTGTAATAAATAATCAGTGTTTAATTGAAAATTATCCATCATTGCAAGGTTAACAAAGAATTCTTAAGAGAATGAGCTTGTGTTATATTTTACACACTCTGCACAAACTCTCTTAAATATGTGTTTGAATCTTGAAAGATTGAAATTCTGAAGAAAAATTGTTAACATCTTTTTTATTAGTTTGTGACATTTAAAGAAGGAAGACTGGGCAAGAACACGTCCCGTAAAGGATCATGGGGAGGTTTCACTTCAAAACCCCATCATTATGAAARATGTGGAGCAAGCTTTTGCAACTTTTGCCCCCGTGTTAATTAAATATTCTAGAATATATTAGTGATCCAGCAGCAGCGAAAGCGCAGTGTTTTTAGCTATTCAAACCATACCTTCAATCTTGTTTTTCAACGCCCTTATTTCTTACTCCGCACGCTCAAAAAATAACATGTAGATATGTTTTTTTCAAGCAACTGTTACAGACTAAGTATTGTTGATTTAGCCAATCATAATTGTGTTTATATTTGTAATTAAAAACATTTTCGCCTTGCGGAGTCCAGAAATATTGCGGGCTCAGGCATTGTTAATGGCATTCAACAGAGAAGTAAATATTGATTAAAAATATGGTATTTTGTATTTGAAGGAATTAGTTCATTATTGATTATGCGGAAGATAATTATACTAATGGACAGACAGACAGACAATGGACAAAAAGAGATAAACTCTTCCAGAGAGAACATCTCAACATAGTATCAATCTAAAAACTATGGTGAAAAACGTCAAATAAAAATTAACTCATGCAGTCAAAAAATATGCAATTAACATATAGACAGACAGACAGACAGACAGACCGACAAACAGTTTAGAAGGATTGACAGATAGACAGACACATTGACAGGCACACACTGACAGAGAGAAAAACTGACTGAAAGACGGACAGACAGACAGACACACACTGACAGAGAGACAAACTGACTGAAAGACGGACAGACAGACAGACAGACACTCTTACTCAGTTGCAGGAATAAGCCATACTATGTGTGAAAAACTAATAAAAAGAAGTGCTGTTGAACGAAAATGTCAAACAAACAGACGGATGGACAGACAGACAGACAGACAGATSGCGGGATGGACAGACAGAAGTAGGGATGGACAGACAGACAGGTTATGACTACACTTAACCTATTTGATAGATAATAAAGATGGTTCACTTTAAATACCCAAGGTGCCTATCAGTATAAACATCGGCAATTGATTTCAAAAATATTCTAATATTATTTCCTGGTCATTCTTATATAATATATTCAGTTGACCAACGGGAATTTTGCACCCAAAGCGGAGGGTCGTTCGTCAAAATAAAGTATGGTTTAGCAGACGTCAATCAAAGTATAACCATGAGATTTCCAGGTTAAAAGGTTTTAAGGGCACGTGTCTATGAGATGCCATGGAAATCTTGCTCATCGTTCAACAAGAGACAGGGCAGAAAAACGGTTTTTGGCCTTTCGCCATAAGGACAGCTTTACGTATTTAAGCTCAATATTTTGTAAACATGTTATTTTGGAGCCAAATAGCAAAATATCCAAWGCAACCAAAATTTATTGAAYGCGTATTTGAGATATAAAGCTGTGTACTTTGGGAGAGGTGATGTTTTGATCAGCAGAAAAACTGGCATATTCGTGAATACTAAGAACATTAACTCTAATAATTCTATAAAAATTTGGTCCCAAGTTTTGAGCAGCAGTGACACAAATAAAACGCTTAAAAACTTGGAGCATTAACCTCTGTTAAATATCGTAAAAGTAGAGGGCTTGTCGGTTTTTTGCCCTGTCTCCCCAAGACGCTCCGCGTATTCTTTCAAATCGAGTGCAAAATACTTTTACTCAACGAAGCAATGATGACATTCTGAAGATTGTCTGGTCACGAATAATTCTACTGAGTATTATTCCTTACGAGTGWTTTCTCATTTATAGTAATATTTTCCATTGTAAATATGCCACTCCCTTGAGTATTTTATAAATCACAAATATCAATCCCTTGAGTATTATTTCTTCTTTAAAAGTTACGTCAAGACGTGAAGCTAATMTGTGAGTTGGTAAGGGACCGTTCATTTTTAAATAGACCAAATTCAAAACTCGCACCAATGTGAAGCTTAAGTTGTGAACAAAGGGATCTGGCGTGACTCAAAGTAATCTGGCGTGATTCAAAAGTCACGAATCACGCCAGATTCCTTTGTTCACAACTTAAGCCTCACATCGGTGCAAGTTTTGAATTTGG
>NW_022261320.1:83281-97685 GCF_009602425.1 Actinia tenebrosa | reverse complement strand
GTTGTTCTCTCCCTTGTCACGAGGGCTTTTCGCCAGGTTCTCTGGTTTCTCCTCCGTCCGTAGTTGTTCTCTCCCTTGTCACGAGGGCTTTTCGCCAGGTTCTCTGGTTTCTCCTCCGTCCGTAAAAATCAGATGTAAGTTGTGRGTTGTGAGTTGAATACATAGAATATCTAATGTAATGGTAGKGTTTGTKAGTGACAGTGGGCCAAATTGGAAACCAGTATTAAGTTACTAATATAAAATCGTGATTTATTTATTTATTGAKTCACTCACTTGGCCTCGCTTTTGTCTTTTGGTTTTCTCCTCACTTCAACCTTGAAGTAAGTGTGAAAGGTGTCAGATTCTTCGAGCTGAATTTCGCGGTGCAAGATCGGCTTCTCGTCAAGCTGAAGAAGGAAATTACTGTATTAGGCACTGGTTAGAATTTATCCCCCTCCCCTCCCCCCCCCTCCCACCCCAAGAAGCACTATCTTATGCTACGTTTCCCCCTCAATAAACCGTTTTCTCAAGGTTGTGTGCACATCCAAATTTAAGCAACTTGATGAGAACAGAACACGAGCTTTATACACCCTTCTCATAATGGCTGACGAGCGCACAAAAACGAGGTCACCCAGTCATCTTGCAAGGCTGAGCAAGGCTGCTCTTTCAGAATGAAGGTGGATAGCGCGAATACAGGTCAAAGCAAGAGGTAAATTACTATACTATATTCTTCTATAAACGCATTCAATGTACTTCTATATCTTGTATTGTGGACTAATGACTGGGTGACCTCGTGTTCGTGTATTTTTCAGCCATTATGTGAACGGTGTATAATGAGTATAGCCATGCATTTTTATGAAAAAAGTTTCTATAAGAATTCATAAAATCGATTATTCTCCTTTTGATTATAAAACCGGTTTCTCGACTTTACTGAATTTGCGTTCAATTTTGCGTTCAAAATGGATGCGCACGCAATCTTGAGAAAACGGTCTATAGTAGTTTTGGCARCAGCACGCAATGATGTCGATTTATATTAATAGCTCACCACAAGAGAATACAACAAAATATGAATTAAGACGGCACAATGTTACCAATATAAGAAAGACAAAATGGTCCTGTCAAGATGGCCGCCGTATGATTGTCGCAGTAGGCCTCTCTACTCCTTCTCCCTGATGCGGACAGAGTACTTTTAAAAAGCGATTCCGATTCCGTGTGCCTAATAGCTATTAACCATTGAATATGTGCGCAAACGGGAACTGGTTTTACTTACAAACAGGTTGAGCTGYTCTGCCTTGATGGTTGCTAATTTGTAATCCTGGCTTGAACAATGCTTAGACACCCAGATGTGAAGATCATGAATGAATGTCTAGTAGTAAAATGATTCAATGTTAGATTGCCAAGCAGGCAAGCAGGCAAGCAGGCAAGCAGGCAAGCAGGCAAGCAGGCAAGCAGGCAAGCAAGCAAAGATGATACATGGTCAGCTACTTACAATTGCAGCCTTGTGCCAACAGAGTACAATGTAGGCCCTGTCGTTGTAGAATCTACAGTAGGGTTTCTTCTTAGTTTCCTCCGACTCCCACACCTTCTCTTCCTCCTTCACCAGTTCAGTCACCTACAATATCAATAACAACATGTGCGTTCACCAACTTGGCTTTGATCATTATCGGGTGGTATTGCATATATAGAATATTTCAAAAAAGTTAGTCAACAAAAACCTAGAAAGCTGTGATCGCTGAGAATCATGGGAAATAGTTCATATTCAACAAGTAAAGCTTTTGACACAAACTGCAGCAGTTGAGGATGCTCAGAGGAGGTAAACTTGTAACTGGTAGAAGAGCTCAAGTCCATCAACAGTTATCAAGCGGTTGAAACATGTAAAATGTATCTACCCATGATCCTTGCCGGTCTCAGCTTTGTAGCTTTTCAGGTGGCATGGTGTGACTAACTTTATTGAAATAAGTTTTTACAATAGACCATTTTCAATAAACTTCTAAACYACCGCTATGTTACTTGATTAGAGGCTCATTTACACAGGGTTAGCCTCGATTTTGTTGTGCGGRATATTCATGTGTYCTAGTGAATGTCCGTGGAATTATTGTGTTTGCATCGTTGAAGTTCAAACCTTTTGTTATTAATTAAGTCCTCCAAATTGAGCTGCATTCTGATGTGCTCTAAGGGGTCTATTCAAGGACGCTAGTGTGACGTCATCATCGTCATATTGAATGACTTCACAAAATCATCGAGTCCAAAGTTTGATTTTTTAAGGTTCATTTTAAAATAAAGTTGTAAGTTTTCACACACAAAAAATTATTTGGTGCTAATAATGAAATAAATATATATTTTCCGAGCAGTGAAATCACAAATGGTATCTCAAATATTTTACGCTACGCCGGGTATCCTCGATAAACACGTTAATTAACGTATTTTCTTGCTAAATCATTAACTTCTGCGTCCATCCGTKTTATTTTTTTGTAAACAATAAACACTTAAGAATGCCCTGAAGCAAAATTGAGTTGATACTCAAAAGCTTCGATTGGGTCGATTGATCTTTAGAGCGACTAACAGTAAGGGGGACGGACATGCCGTGTCGTTCTTGGCTGTGAGACGCGAWTAGCGGCGACGCAGCTGCGGCGACATGACAAAAAAATGATTTATACAAAAATATTGGAACCTCCTTGACTTGACTTCGCATAAGTCCAATATATTAACAAAAATATTAACAATCATAATATTTAACAGCAATAATAATATTTAATAGGGATAATAATATTTAGTAGCGATAATAATAACAGTGCCGTGACCTTGTCCGCGCCGAGTTTATGCCATGTTCCGAGTATTTGATTGAATGGAATGTAAATTCTTGAGGAATGTGATTGGTCTGGCGTATCTCTTGCCGTTTCAAGACCGTGTTCGTGCCGTGAGCTTTTCACTCTAAAACGGATACCAGCGCCGTGCCGTATCTGTCGGTTGCACATACCTGTGAATTATAGACCTCCCAGATCATGGGGTGTTTTTCCTTGATCGACTTGACATTGGCCCACAGAGGGTCACTCTTGGCTGTCTTCCGATATTCCTGATGAAGAGTACGAAAATGAATGGTCAAAACGTGTAATTAATGGATGGATGGATTGATGAGATAAAATGGATGGATGAATGGATGGATGGATGTGGATGGATGGATGGGATGGATGGTTAGATGGATGGATGGATAGATGGATGGAATGGGATGGATGGTTAGATGGATGGATGGATGTATAGATGGATGGGATGAGAGGATGGGATGAATGGGACGGATGGATGGATGGATGGGATGGGATGGAATGGATGGATGGATAGATGTATAGATGGATGGGATGGGATGAATGGGACGATTGGATGGATGGATGTGATGGGATGGATGGGATGGATGGATGGATGGATGGATGGATGGGACGGATGGATGGATGGATGGATGGATGGGATGGAATGGAATGGAATGGATGGATGGATGGTTCTCGTATAGCAGGTGAAAGAACCAACATAAATTAATAATATTGAAAAATTAGCATAAGGATCATATTCAGACACATTAATCAATAGACAAGAAAAAGACAATAAGTCAAAATAAAAGAGCTAGATTTTATATAGAAAAACAAACAAAAGTACTCTAATCGTATAATTAATACAAGAACAACTTGTGAACAGAAAATACGCCATTACTTTCTGATTATTGACTCTATTCTTTTTTCTCTTCTCATGTGTTATGTAACGGCCTCTCATTGTTCTCTTCTCTCGTCTTGCCCTTTCCTTTCCTTTCCTTTCCTGTCCTGTCCTGTCATTCTTACCTCTCTTCTCGTCTTTCATATAAACTTCCACAAACTAAAATCGACTAGGCTCCTAATCAAATGCTCCTAATTCAATTTTGTAGTGAATAATAACATTTCTTATATTGCATTCAAAATCCTGTGTAGACACAATAAATATTTACAAGCTTGACTGGTTAGTAAAAGAAATGTTAATTAATATACTTCAATCTGAGTTGTCTATAAATTCAATCTAACGACAAATAGAGAAAAAGAATTTCTTGCTTCGAAAAGCCGCATAACGAATAAAAATTTCAGTTTCAAGAATATTTTTACGTTAAAAATGTGAAACGTTTTTGGAGTTGCATATCTATTTAACAAACTCATTAATAATTCATGAGGAAAACACAAAGTAAATCATGACCACCTGAAAAGGTTTATAATTCTGATACAGAATCACGTTCATTTGCATAAACTTTAACTTGGATTTTCCTGGGCAGACTAACTTTTACCTTGAAAATTTAGTGAAACACAAAGGAACTAACCTAGACGTTTGTTATTAAGCAATATACAATATTCGTGTCCGTGTTCTGTGTATAGGATATATAAACTATCGGCTACGTCTCGAGTTTATATATCGTACACAACACAGCCACTCATACTGCAGGCATACTCTTTCTAGTATAGAAGTTTATGGATGATTTAAAGTTGCAAAGACTAAGAAAATGAATCTAAGTATCCTAAAAGACTAAAACGAGGTCAACAAGTACTCTCTCATGACCGAGTTCATTCACTTCCTCGTTTGAATTCGTAAAATATTTTCATAAAATATATTTACTTAAATTAATAGTAAGTTCGTGTGTATACTTTTTTGTATACAAAGTTTCTTATTTTAATTCTTTCGTGTTTATTCAAATGAAAATGAATAATATTAGCAACAGTTTTGAAGCTAGTTCGTCTGTTATTGTCCTCTGGAGTTTTAAAACTTTGTCCTCTAAAAGCCATAGCTGTAATAGTTATAATAAAGCTTTGCAAATGAATAAATAAATAATTCAGATAAAAGTGTGAGAAGGTTGAACTGAAGTCGCTCGTTAGAGTATTAAAGCCGTTTTCGAGAAGTTTATATTCCCTTGAATTGAATTAAAAACACGAGACAACTGTACGTATAACAAATTAAGGGAAGTCCAAAAAGAAAGAAAAATATTTATAGGATTACTTTTTAAACGCCATTTTCGAAAATTAAACATCGAAATTATGCATTCAATCAAACTTAGGTTAATTAAAATAAATTCTCTTGTGAACTTTAGGGAGTAATCTTATTCAGTTGCATTGGTACTCGTTCAAATAAACAACTATTTACAAGAAACATACTTTGATAAACTTATCTGTATAATGCGTATCAATTTTTTTTTTCCTCAAGATTTTATGGCTGTTAAAGGGATAGCTTAAGATTTGTATTTGAAGTTGAGAAAGTTTTAAATTATAAAAATACTGGCAGATTGGATTTTATAAGTGCGCTTACTTGCTTGAAAAAATATATAGAACCTTAAGACAAAAATAAAACATTTACAGATGAAAACTGAGAAACTTTTACAATTTTGTAATCTGAAATTATGCAAGATTTCATGCTCTCAAGCTATTTGAGCTAATTAGTATGACACAAAACTTTAGCTTCAGTTTTTCTTAAATAGCGAAATTTGGAAGATTATGAAAAATTGTATACCTCTTCATCGATGGTCATCGAGCTGTATTCAACCACGCATTTTTTCCACGGATAATCCGTTCGCTCAACTCCATTGGATTCGAGCGACATTTTACAAGCTTCCGTTTATATGCACTTTAGCAGTCTTCTTCCTAGCTAGCCGTATAACAAGTACCTGGGTTGGACCACTAGATATTTGAATCTGAAAGCCTCCCTTAGGATGTCATAGAGCTAGCCAGTCATCCAATGGCCCGTGCGGTTACCATAGTGATATACTATTACGATATGGACCCTTTTCTTGAGACATCAACCACTGAATAATGCAATCTTTTTTATTTTTTGACATTTTGACAACAAAAACAATGAAGTTCGTTTTTATTAAATACGACGAACGAAAATGATATATTTCTAACCTTGGGCTAAATTATTTTCTTCTTCTTGTGTAGTTTGAATTTTTTAATGTCAAGCAGAGTCCTTTGAATGGTTGTGTCAAATAGCTTGTCGTTGAAGCGTAGAGTCGATACAAAAGAAATAAAAACAAGCTTTTATTATCTGAATTTGGTCAATCAAGCTAAAAATTGAGACAAACCTCGGTACAATTGAATAATTTTATCCACTTTAACTTTCGCACGCAAAAACGCTTCAGGGAATACAAAAATGCTCAAAAGGATTTCTTAAATTGTTTTTATCCTTACAATATAACTTCTGTCTAGTTCATATTGTTAAATATTTATTGGATAAATTAATTGATAGAGTCGAGAGTACTTAGTGTTTACACAATGGGAGTTATTCTTTATGTAGAATTTTGTAAACAATACCATATATAGATGAAATTTGCTCTCTTTCGCTTCTGTTTGTTATAAAATATTCATGCTTCTAAAATTATGGTCTCTGGAAGTGTGCTAGAATAAAACACACTAGAATGTGAACTGGACAGAAGAAGAAGAAGAAAAGAAAGAAAGAAGGCGAAAAGAAAATGTATTTGGAAAAAGGAAGCGCACAATATCAGTATTTGAAACAAGAATTTTTTAAACCCTCGACATTATATCTATTAAGGACCACAACTGAAGAGGCGCTAGCGAGAGGGTAGGGGAAGGGGCACCTATGTCCTCCAGTCCGAGCCTAAGGCCCGTTTACACGGAAGGTAAAGGATGAACTTGTAGAGTTTTATTCTAAGTCCGGTCGTGGATAGCGCTATCCGACGGATCAATCTAATCCAGTTGACAAATTCACTTGGATAACAGCATCGAATCATCCACTGGATAATAATTTATCCGTTGGATAGCGCTATCCACCCTTTCGTATAACCGGGCCCTGGACTTCAAATTACATGATCAATGTCTCTAAATAGAAGAGCAAAAAAAAAATATATATATATATATATATTTTTTAAATTTCCAAAAAATCGCCGTTGTAAAGTGTCCTTAATAGGGCCTCGCTGCATGTCGTCGTCGTCGTTATTTTTGTATAGCCGTTTCAAAGCCATGCTTCATATCGAAATTTAAACCTAACTGGGTTCAGTGCAACAAGAACGAAATCTTAAACACCACGTAAAAGTTTATAACAATACTAGTATATACTCACTGACGCTTCAGATCAGTGCTATTCCCTTCGTCCCACATGGCACCTCCCTGCTTCGTCCTAGGAGTAGCCTTAGGACTGAGTTCTGTTAACCGCAATTTCCGTCCACAAATCTCGCATCTGATCTAATCTAATCTTATCCATCTTATCTTTTTTATCTTAAGAAKGCAAGGGAAAGGAAAGGAAAGCGAATCTTTATTTTCCCTACATTGTTTATTATATATATTTCGCTTTTCCCGATTTAGGGGGGAGGGGTGGTGTTACCCGGTACCCACCACCTCTGGAAGTGAAATCTTAGATTTTGACCCCAAATATCTCCAAAACTAAAAGCCAAATCACAGAAATGAATGGATTGTCTGTCTGCATGAATCTAAAAAACATATTCGTGTATAGCGAAATTGCCACTACAGACCCCCAGTATCGAGCAATTGAACAGTTCTCTGAGGGGGGAGGGGGTATGTACCGGTACCCACCACCTTAATTCATAAAATCGGGTCCCTATTTTGGACCATTGTTTTGGCCTTGCCCCTAAATATAACCTTGTGTGCTATATCACATGATAATACTGAGGTTAAATGCTGAAAGATTATTATGTTAGAATCATCATCATCATTATCATCATCATCATCATTAACATCATCATMATTAAAAGTAGGACAGGGTCGATGATTACCGGATTGGGAAAAACTGTGACGGTGTCAGTTCACCTAAAGTTGAATTTTTCATTTCACCATTTTAAGTGAGATAAAAGATAAGTATAATAAAATAAAGATAAAAATAATATTTCTGTTGAGTGGCATGCCCAAATTTCTTTGGTCTCGGAATGATGTWCTTCCGAGTCCCATTGCTCACAAAAACATAAAAATAAAGCCAGAAAATGTTTGAAATAATTTAATATCTTCACCTGCAATAATCAGAACTTTGGATAATAAATCCTATCATGAAGAAAAAGTAATAACATCTGTATTTAATTAACTAATTTCCTCCAGTTTTCAGTTGTATTTTGGGCTTATTTACCATGATTTTCGTCATCTAGCCGTCAAAATGTTGTGGACTCACGAGGCATAGAAGAAAAACGTGGTAAATAAGAGGACATACAACGGAAAACTGGAGGAAATTGTTTTTTTACCACAGAAAAACAACAATTTTACTAGGAATACAAGGGTAAACTTTACTCTCGTTTTCCCACAGGTAGCCCAACCGTATACATTATACTGTTTTATCATATAATATATGGAACGAATGGGACTTCATAAATCTTCATTTTCGGAAAGTGCAGTTAGATTGAACGAAATTCGCTCACAGTGAAGCTAAGAACAACCAAAACACACTGTAGAAGTTTCAGTGGATTTTATTAAAATTTAATGAACGAAAATGAAGATTTATGAAGTCCCATATATTATATAGTCACAGTACAATGTATACGCTTGGGCTACCTGTGGTTTTCCTAGTAAAATTGAAAATGAAATTWAAAAAAATGGTTTCAAGCGCCCACGTGATATGTTGACGTAATTCATTGGTATATCCTCCTATCTCCCCCTGCTCTAGACCAATCAGGTCGCGAGAAAATTCGCAAACTTGTAAAAAATTGAATTACCATTTAAACCCGGAAGTCTTTTCCATCGAAACGTTACACTTTTTTAAGCCCTATAGGGTATATACGTATTTCATTTAAGGGGTACACCCCTCACTTTTTACAAAGTTTCGCTTTCGAAGACGGACATCCGGTTGGTCAGTTAACCCATTTTAGGATAGATCAAGCAACCAGAAAATCAAGCTTAATAACTCCGAACAAGTAGGTTCAAGGAATACGTGAACTCACCAAAACTGTCGTTGGCTAAATGGATGGAGGAAAATCAGTCTGATATGCTTGACACAGTCGAATCAAATTCAAAATGGCTGCATCGTACACCGTTCTAAGCAAATTTCAAATATTTATAACCCAGATCGGATTAGAACTCACAAGTTTGGATATAAAGATCTTAAAAAGCTTAATTAGAGATCTTTTGCCGCCAAGAGTGCTGGAAGATATCGATATAAAGGAACAACTGCCAGGTCTGGATTTGTTCGCAAGACTACAAGAATATTGTTGGGTGTCTCAAAACAATCTTGGGCTGTTAAAACAGGTTCTTGAAATTGCTGGAAGAGTAGATTTAGTCAAGAGAATCGAAAGTTTTGAGAAGACAGTTACTGAATTAATAGATGCTCCGCAGTCGCTAATGGAGGTACTTCCAGGTAAGTGCATAGGGATATATATCAGACGCTGTGGGGGAGATTTGATTTTCACCCTATGATACCATTTTTTCCTTTCACAGCTCCTGGTACCACCTTGAAAGGTAGCCGTGCCGTGCCTTTGCATCCAAGTGAGATGAACGGTCAGCTAGCAGTGACAGAGACCTTTTTTTAACACTTTGGACAATTATTCACATGTTTCTATCATTGCAAGCTCCCATTCATCTCACTTTGACAATGAAAGGCACAGCTACCTTTCAAGATGATGGTGCTGGGAACTGTGAAGGAGGCTATTTTCAAAATTGACAAAAAACTAGAGATGGCACTAGTCTTGATTAAAGCTCTTGATCCTGAGTTTGGATATATAAACAGAATGCATTGTGGTCTAGCTTGGGTACATCAACACCATATAAGGCAATATGAACAAAAAGATGTTCGTACCCAAGCTAGACCAAAATGCACCTTGTTCCATCCAGGTTTAGCTTTGATCAACACCAAAGCTCTTCCCAAACTAGACCAGAATGCACCTCATTCCCCATCCAAGGTCTAGCTTAATGGTAATTTGAAAATGATATTACTTGTTAACAAACTAGATAGCCATTGTCATTTTCTTTTGAGAATAAAAGGATATGATGAAAGGCTATTGTTTTCTGCTGGTTTCTGATTAGCTCTACTAACCAAAGTTGGAATGTATTGTTTTCATTCTACAATTTGATTGGTTTTTGCTGTCTAAGTGGTCCCAGTTATAATAGTTGCACTGTAAAATAAAGCTTTAGGGGGCACTTAAATGAAAACGCCCCAATTTTTCGAAGTCCAAATAATTGAAGTATTTGAGGATAATTTGACTCAATTATGATTATGTAAACCAGATTAGTGAACATTTTCACCTGGGAGCCACTTGCAGTTGAGAGATTTTGGGTTAAAAGAGAAAAGAACAATAAGGTTGAGTAAATGACATCATTTACACACAATTTATATGCTGAATAGAATTGATAATTATTTTTATCTGCGACATTTTACTGTGAAGAATTTATGTTGCTTGGCTAAGATTGGGGCCATATAGATACGTTTAATTAAGTTTAAAGTAATTTCCAATTTTTATCAATTTTCATCCAAGTGCCCCTTTAAGAAACAACTATGTTTTTGAAACTCATTGTTTTCCATCACAAAAAGAAGCAACTTTTCTTCAATAAAAGAATGACAAACTTCTAAATATCTAAAGTCACCCTCATAAAATGAAGTTTATTGTATATATTACTTTCTTCAAAATTACTCTAATTCTGATTGGACAAGAGGAGTACGATGAAATCCCAAATTGTACTAAATAGAAAGGATGAAATGTTTTCGTGTTGATATATACACTTTAAAAATGTCGCACTGTAATCCATGGTCAAATGCATATTTCTAGTCATTTTTATTAGAAAGTGCAACATAAATCTGAAACATTTGAATTGGTTTCTATTCACTAGAAACTCATGTTTTAATTCCTTCCATACTTCAGTTTCTGTAGTGTTACATCTATTTGCTTTTAAAAAATTACCTACTCCAAGTTAATTTAAGGTTATGAGATTAGTTCAGAAAGTGCCATTGATAAGGAATTTGCAAACATTAACCGTGCACATAAATACTATGATATTTGAATTTTTACCACATCTGAAAATCAATTTTCAAATTTTTCTCCATATTCACATTCATTATAATGTGATTCATGAATTTGATTTAAAATTGGTTTGGGTTAAAATGTAGTCACACTACTATTCATGGTCGAATGCATATTTCTAGTCATTTTTAGAAAGTGCAATTCAAATCTGAAAGATTTCTGTTTCTATTTATTAGAAACTTCTCTTTCATTCATTCGATACTTCAGTTTCTATAGTGGTGCATTTATTTGCCTTGAATAATTATACGCAGTGTTCTCTTCTATTTCTAACATTTCGGGTCCTTCACGAATTTGCAAGATGTGATCCTATTGAAGGGCGCACATGTGTAGAACAATAGAAAAAATGACCTTTCCCCAACCCCGCCTCTAAACCTAAACCAATCACAGGGGACGTTGCAAATTCATGAATTTCCTATGATATATATATATATGAGATGCAGAATGTAAAACATGCTTAAATACGTTTGCTTAGCCACTACATTTTGTGGGAAATGCTTTTTTAACTTGACTTTGTACAATAGAAGATAAATAAGACCAAATAAGTTACTTTTTAAGTTTTGCATCTCATTTGATATTTTGCATCTCATTAGATATATGTATAAATGTACATACTACAACCTTTTTGCAATCAAGTGTGTGTATATATATATATACAACATACATGCATGCATCAAATATTTATGTATTTGTCTTTGATTATCATATGGGTCTGTCCTCGACTTTGGATGTTCTGAACTACAGTACACCATGTTGTGCAGGTTGGAGCGCTCATAGTGGGGATTAGACCCGCATGGTGCCATTATTGTAATTAATTTATTTTACCTCATAGATATATCTAGATAGATTAGTTTGCATTTGTACATATAAGTCTTAAAAATTGTTGTAAAGAGCATAGAGACTCAATTATCATTTTATCATCATTTTATGTGCTTTTAAGATTTATTATTATGAGATTAGTACAGAAAGTGCCATTTAGTTACAAACAAGTTACAAACATTAAGACTGCACATTAATCCTATGATTTTTGAATCTTTACCACATCTGAAAATCAATTTCAATTTTCGATATTTTCTCCTTATTTAGGAATTGTTGTTGACACCACATTGAAAGTGAAAAATAAAAATGCTGTTGCAGTTTTATTTCATAAGAATCCATAAGTAATTATAAAGTGTTTAAAATAGCCAGCTTTTAGATTATGGTTTTTGCTTGCTCTAAAGTAAACTTATCTGACAGTCGTAGTTATCTATCAAGCAGTCAAAAATAATTCATGAAAAATGTGAAATAGTTTTAATATATTTTTGTCATTAACACAATTTTTTCCAATGATAATAGCACCAAATACTGTTTTCCTTCGTTTACTCCTGTGTGATCCGAAGAGGTCAGAAGAACTCACACAAAAGACTAATTCATTGAGAGAGGCAATCTGCAAGAAATTAGAGTTGGAGCTCAAAGATGTGGCTTTCATCACAAAGGAAGATGCTAGCCATCAAGATTGTGTATTCATTCTATTCCAATTCCCAAATCTGGAACCCAAGATTATGGAACTGAATTGTGATGCTTTGAACAGAGCTGACTGGTTGGTGAGTCTTGGGGTTCTTCAGCTACAGATTGGTGGCAAGGCGTCTATTAACATCAAGGAAAATTTGCAGGATATAAGGCCAATCCCAAAGAGGCAGACTAGTGTTTTGGGTAAGTTGTTGTCTCTGCTTTCTTTGTTGTAAATTGTTGGTCTTGTTTTTCCTAATCTTTAGCTACTCGTAACTCTATGTATTTGTGACTGGTTTATCGAAGACCAATTCCAAAGAGACAAGCCTTAGCTTTCTGAGTAAGTTTTTGTTGTTGTTGTTGTTGTTGTTGTTGTTGTTGTATATTGTTGCTTTTGTGGCTTCCTCTTGCCATATGCAACACAATCATTTGTGACTGGTTATAAACTGGAAATCATTTCCTTTTGGGCTCATTGTGTCTCAGGGGATTTTTATACAAATAACTGTTTTATTTTCTTATTGTGTAATCCTACATAAACTGGGGTTGGAGTTTAGAATTTTTCTACATGGTAGGTCTAACACACCCTGTAATAGTATGATGTAATCATATGTTGTAGTTAGGCTTGCAGTGCATTGTGGACTTGTCCTTTCCCACCGACAACACATGGGCTTTAATGTGTTGAATACAGAGTACCTTATACAGTTCAAATATACTGCTTAAACCATACCATTCTTGTTCAATAGTATTACAATATGGTGGAAGAGGTGGAAGAGAGGTAGGCCAGGGGTGTGGCCTAAAATATTTGTGTTTGTGATTGTTTAGTTGATAATTTGTTGGCAAACCTGAAAATTAGAGAGGTGAAGGTTCCAGCTTACTTGAAGGAACAACACAATCTTTTTTTTCCCTCTACATAAATCAACTCCTAAACTCCAATTTAATCTAGAGCATAAGGCTTCAACATGAACCTTTAGCTTGGGAGTCACTGAGCAATCACTCCATGCTGTTTGATAAAAAATACCCAAGAATACAGATTTTTGCAATGAAGTTTAGTCATGGTGTTTCAAGGAAATGAAGTGTACAAAATTTGAGGGAACAAACTTCCTGTTTCATTTTTATCATTTAAATAAATAAAATAAAAATAAAATAAATCACTTTTATTTAAGTGTCTAGTCGTTCTAGCACTTTTGCACTAATTGGGGGCACTTTTCACTCATACGCACTACCACTACATTCAATAGTAAATGCACACAATGCTCGACTCACATGTTGATTTTTACGGAGGGAGGAAACCGGAGAAAACCCTAGTAGCATAGGAGAGAATCAAACAAACTCAATTCACATGTGGCGACCGCAGGGCTCAAACCAGCGACCCGACCCGTTGCTAACCGGTGAAAGACGACGCGTTAGCTGCGAACGCCACCCATGCTACCCATAAGAGTTCTTCTTTTCACTTTTCTTTTTCTCTTTTTTCATTGCAATTTTTAGCTGTGAATTCAAGCTTTGCTGTCCACAAAGATAATGTCTTGGATGTAATTCTTGGTATAGAACTTTCATTCCTTGTCAATGAAGGAGTTAGCAGCCAACTGCTTTCACAATGTCAGTCAGCACTCAACATAATCAGTCAACTTCAATCATCTTTTGATGATGGTGGTCCTGATATGAAGGCTGGCGTAGTAACCTATGGCAACCATTCCAATACACAACAACCAATAGCATTTGTTACAAAAGGCCTTTCAAAGGATTTTGATATTATGAAAAATGAAAGGCAATATTTAGGCGGAAAGGAATGTTCTGGAATGGGAGATGCTGTAAAGAAGGTTGTGGAGTTAACAGATGATGTTCGTAAAGAGGCTTCTAAAGTATGCATCATGTTTAGTAAGTATTGTGGTTCAATAATCTGTTTTACAATAACTTACAATTTTCTCGTGCGGTCTGTACTTAAAATATTAATATGTAATATATCTTATATACTTATATACTTTA